>JARFJB010000889.1:752500-947500 GCA_036346205.1 Vesta saturnalis
CTGTGTGTCTGTGTGTCTGTGTGTCTGTGTGTCTGTGTGTCTGTGTGTCGTGTGTCTGTGTGCCTGTGTGTCTGTGTGTCTGTGTCTGTGTCTGTGTGTCTGTGTTTGTGTCTGTGTGTCTGTGTGTCTGTGTGTCTGTGTGCCCGTGTGTCTGTGTGCGTCTGTGTGTGTGTGTGTGTGTCTGTGTGTGTGTGTGTGTGTGTGTGTGTGTGTGTGTGTGTGTGTGTGTGTGTGTGTGTGTGTGTGTGTGTGTGTGTGTGTGTGTCTGTGTGTGTCTGTGTGTGTCTGTGTGTGTGTGTGTGTGTGTGTGTGCGCGCGCGTGTGTGTGTGTGTGTTTGTGTGTGTGTGTGTGTGTGCGTGTTTGCGTGCGTGCGTACGTGCATGGGTGTGTGGTGTGCGGTGTGTGTGTGTGAGAGGGTGTGCGTGTGCGTATGTGTGTGCGTGTGTGTGCGTGTGTGTGCGTGTGCATGTGCGTGTGCATGTGCGAGTTTGTGCGCGCGTGCGTGCGTGCGTGCGTGCGTGCGTGTGCGTGCGTACGTGTTCGTGCGCGTGAGTACGTGCGCGCGTGCGCGTGAGTGTGTGGATGTATGTTAGTACGATAACGCCAAAACGAATATACCTACGTACTAAAAATTGTGTACTTAAGCTTCTTTTCATTGGGATTAGAGGTAATTAGATTTTGGGAGAAACCAACAGCGTTGAGGCGGGTTTATTAGGGTCACTTGTTGGTTTTTGTCAAATATTTCTAAAACAGCTGCATTTTTCAAAGATACTAAAATACCTTGATATAGACATTAAACATATCGATTAATTATGTTCTACCCAATTTTTTGATACGACGCGTAATTTAGCGGCAAAAAGTTGCAATTTAAGAGTTAGTAATTTTATAAGAAAAAGTTTTTAAAGAAAATTAAACTTCACACAACTTTTTTTTATCGAATTCCTTAATATAACGCAAGGTAAGTCTAAAAATTAATTAAACATGAATGAAAATGTTAAAATTGTATTATTGATATCTTATAGAAGCGTGCGGTACTTTTTTTTAAGTTATCATTTATTTATGTCTATTAATCTCTATCTGACATGAAGTTTAGATGGCACTCTGACATAGATTATTGCTTTTGTTTTTATCGTAAAAAGATTATAATTAAAGTTTCTATTAATTCTTCAAGTTAGCATCTAGATGCACATTAACTTCTGTCTGACAAGAAATTTATTTCATTTCTGTTAATTTCCATTTTGTAGGTTGGAAGGTGTTCCAGGCTAAATATGTTTAAGCATAATCCAAGTTCTAAATGTGAAAAGTAACGAAAATACACACAAAGAAAATTAAGTTTCACTCTACTCATCAAGAAAATTGGTCTTAACGGGATACAGCCCTAGTATTCCACACATACATCCACATGTTATATTCCTTACATATTGGCGTGAAAAGATCCAAGCACATGTATTTAGAACATCTGAAAAAATTGTAATGTATTTTTCTATTTTTTACTAGAACAATGAAACTCCGCATGAAACTGATAACATAAATTTTCGCTATCTACTGCACCACAGTCGTTTACTTTTGAAACGCAAAGATACTCTATATGTTCCGGTCGCTGTGCACTTACAAAAACAGGCGGAATCTGTTTCTTATTTCTACTTATAACGAGAGATAAAAAATACCAATTAGGGTAGGTTGTAAAATTTAGTTATTTTGAATTGGAACTAAAGCCACATGCACATTTTTTTGTTTCAGTTCAATTTTAGGTTAGAAACTTTGTTTACAATAAAAATCTCAAATTACAAACGTTATAAATGTAATTCTGTACATGTGGCTAAAGCACCAATTCAAAATAATCAAATTTAAGAGCCTACCCTAATTGGTTTTTTTATCTCTCGATAGTTCTTATTATCGTCAGCTGATGGTCATTTAGGAGCTTGTTAGGTAACTAAACTCGTGAAAAAATTGCACATGGTGACGTTTTGTTTATTCCCCCATATTGGTTTGCAGAATGTTATATTATACGTCCTAACACGATAGGGACGACCTAGGTGTTTGCCTACATACACTTCCATGGACGTAGTATGAAACGTTTTTACGCCCACTAATGAGTAGACATTTTGTTTGGCATGTATACCCTGAAATTGCATTTGCCTCGAAGTTCAGAAATACTGTTATATACGCGACATTAAAAAGTGCTTAAGTCCCACGTAATAAACCTGGCATAAAATTGTAAAATTGCGGTTAGTTTGTCCAGTTGTAAACGTTCGTTTTATTTTTATTTTTATTACTCTTCTGCACCAGATATATACCATAATTTTTTGACTACTTGACTACTATTACTACAGCGCACTATCTTTTCTAGCATATCATTAGTAATGAACAGTCTAATGGTAGCATTGTGTATCGAGTATTGAGTCAAAATATTTTGTGCCCAAATTCGGACAGCCAATAGAGTGATCAAACCTTTTGTCCGCCTGGCAAATGCATCTTTTTCGATAAAGCATGACAGTTTACATCGAGGGCCCTTACATTCAATGGAATCGTGCCCATCAACAAATTATTCTTTCGAATCGATATCAGTGTCTAAAGTCTATATTACTCCATCTTCCAAACTCTAATTACTGTCGTCATTTTTTTATAATAGCGTTTCCTGCTCTCCGAATAATTTTAAAAGCCGTGTGTTATCATATGTTTAAACTTTCCGATTAATGAGCATTTAGCCTGACTTATCTGACAAACTATATATAATATAATTATATTAATAGCGTAACCATCAATTCAACATGCACTATTCTCGCCTCTATTACTGAATTTGTGAAAATCACTATTTTGCACGCGTTTGTTTAACTCAGACTGTTTTTATGTGTGTGTATCAAAATTTGTGTTCTATCTTTCGACCAATTCTGCAAGTCCAGTTGACTTGAAACTCTCCAAAATTATGTGTTCCCGATGACAATACAATCTTTCAGCATTTACGGTTTAGAAAAATGCTTAATTAAACTATGATTAACATAAATATATTTCATGTGACAGAATAATAAGAATATTATGCAAAGAACGGTCATACCACTTTGAAAGTACCGGTTCTCGCCCCAGTGTCATTTGAACTCTTGTACAGCCCGGTTTGTTAAGCAAGAGCTCTGAAATAACACAAAACTCAGGTATACGAGGCTGGTTTGTCGGAAGTGTGACTTTTCAAAAGTCGGTAACCCTAACGTGACGATATTATGATGCATACTTCAGCCATCCTTTAGAAGCCTACCGTCAAAATTTCGTGAAAATCCGTCAGTTACTTTATGTTTGACAGTCAATCACACAAGACACACTTTGTGTTTAATTAAAAAATGGATAAGAAGGAATTTCCTGTTTTAATGAAACACTATTTTTTACGCGGGAACAAACAACAAACAAACGGAAGAGAAATTACGCAAACATTACAGTGAATCTGGTCCATCCGAAGGAATGGTTTGCAAGTAGTTTGCTACTTTTAAAAGTGACCATGTGAGCACGGAAGATGCGGACGTCCAGGACCGTCGAATACGGTTACCTCTCAAGAAACGATTGATAAAGTCAGCTCCTCATAAGAAGTGATCGTCGAGTTAAAGTGCGAGAGATAGCTAATGAACTGTGTATTTCAACGGAACGAGTGCATAACATCTTACATCAATATTTAAATATGAAAAGTTAAGTGCAAGATGGGTGCCGCGTTGGTTAACAGAAGCACACATGCATACACGGGTTCCGATTTCACGTGACTATTTGGTTAAGTTGAAGCGTAATCCAAGCGAATTCTTTCGTCGATACGTTACCGTGGACGAAACATGGATTCACCATTACACACCTGAGACGAAAATGTAGTCGAAACAATGGGCTTCTGCGGATGAACGTGCCCCTAAAAAGGCAGAATCTGTTTTTTTCTGCCAACAAAGTTATGACCACAGTCTTTTGGGACTCTCAAGGGGTAATCCTTATTGATTACCTGCAAAAGGGTAGTACTATAACAGGCGAGTATTATTCCAACTTATTAACACACTTTGATGCGGAATTAAGAAGAAACAACTACATTTAAACAAAAAGAAGGTTCCTTTCCATCATGCTAACGGGCCCTCTCATTCGTACGTTATTGCATCCAATAAATTAATTGAAATTGCTGCCCCATCCTCCATATTCGCCAGATCTGGATCCATGTGATTTCTTCTTGTTGACAAACTGCAAGAAGTGGCTCGGAGGACAGAGATTTTATACAAATGAAGAAGTAATGGAGGCGACGGGTGCATATTTTGCAGTTTCCAAAAAATTATTTTTCTGAAGGTTTAAAAATTTCGAAAGCCGTTGGAATAATTGTATAAATTAAAAGAAAATTATGTAGAAAAATAAAATATATTTATGCCTTAAAACAAGTTTTTTATTAAAATATCATTCTTCCGTCAAACCACCCTCGTAAGTTGTGTTCAACGGTAAATCCTGTCTTAAGGATGTTAACAGTCGGTTTAAAGTTAGTGCGGTTATTATAAAAATGATATAAAATATTAGTGTATGTTGTTAAGGTAATTAGGAATAGTTGAATATAGTGATAAGTGTACATAATTAGAATGTGTCATAAACTAATAAAAAAAAATCCGTATTTTATATATAAATATAAAAGGTACTGAGAACGGCTAAAACAAACGAACCAGAATATAATGTAGCGTCCATAAACGGACGGATACTACCACCACCAAACTCCAACACAATTACAAACACCAAATCAACACGAAAATACGTACCAAACCAATTATTTTTTGACAATGACAATAACTTTGACAACTACAATTTTCGCGATCAGGATTTTCACGATATGAAGCCTCTTCCAACAGACTTATAGCCCTACAAAATAAAACACTCTTTAACACAAAAATTAAAGTACCCCTACAATATAAAGCGACTTCTGCCTCCGACATCTTCAATTACAAAACGAATCAATACAAAACCCCACGATCAATTAATTACAATACCCAAACTACTAGCAACCCCCTCCGACCAACAACAGTACGAATGTTGCCACGTAGAACAATTTCCCCATCTTTATGACAACGAAAATACAGAAATCTTACTCGAATAATTACGTACAGCGCACCTCAATCACGAAGAAAAAGTAGCCCCCGCAAAACTCGGAGAGTATGACTACAATATTATATACAAAAAGGCACACTGAACACAAACGCAGACGCACTCTCAAGAATAGAGATATTCCCTTTAGACGTACAAGAAGAACATGAAGAACAAAATGTTCCATCAACTTCAAACACAAAAGGAAAAATCAAAATTTTACAAAATGTAATAATTAAACATCCACACACACACAACAAGACGAAAACGATAACGAAACAATACATACTAGCATAGAAAACCCCGTACCCAAAATACCTTTTACTGGAAAACCAATTAACTCCTACAAAAACCAAATAATACTTTCAGACTATACAGGAAAGACAAAATCTAACAACGAAAGAATTTTCGACAAAACTGCATACTTTGGCAATTATCAAACGAACAAGCAAATCAAAACGACTGGACAAACCTAATACGAGAATGTTTAAAACCAAAAATAATCTATTGCTTACTTTTTAAGAACGAAAATCTAAAAGTACCCTTTATAAATTGTATGTAATTTCTGATAAACAATTAACGGACGTTATAGACGAAACGGAAAAACTACAAAAAATTAAGCACTACCACGAAACAAGAACTACACACCGCGATATAAACGAGAACTTAACAGCACTCAAAAGACATTACTATTGACCAGAAATGGAGAAAGACGTGACTAACTACAATAACACTTGCGAAACATGCCAAAAATCAAAATACGAACGACACCCAAACGCACTAGTATTTAAACCAACCCCCATAGGTCAAAGCGCTTTTGAACACCTTTAGATTATAATATATAATAATAGTGTAAATCAATGTTTTAAAGCGTTCTTAATACAGATCGTTAGAATAACTAGAGACAACAACCACTCAATAAAAGGTAATGCCGTTGAATCAGTAGGTAGATTAAATCGGGTTTGGTTCATGCTTTTTGATTTGCTTAATTACCAACAAATTTCTGCTTAGGTATTTCCACCTAACATCAATATAATAACTTCAAGGTAACAATAATAAAAGTTATCTCGGACGCCATGTTATTTTTTTTTATTGCGCTCGGAATAACTAAACCGAGGAAACAATAAAGCACTCACCAAAATATCAAAATAAAAGATATACAAACTATGTTTATTAAGTACTTAAATTTGGGATTATATAAAATAAATCTTAAAACTAGTGTTAATAGCCTTAACCTAATAAGTCATTGGGGTATAAATACCTGTTATAAAATTTTTGTACAACTTCTTGAGAACCTCTGTTATCATAAGGAATGCGGAAATGTTAACCACATATGATGTAATTCTTCGTACCAATGTTGCGCAATATGTCGTATTTTCAATGTTTTACGTTGTAAACCATACCAAAGTTGAATTTACTTCTTACAAATCTATATTCATTGAAATTTGAATAATCCAGACTTTATTGCATTCTCTTGAAGGTTCAAATAAAAAGGTGTGATCTAAATTTAGATCTGAATTAAATGTAAAATGTAATCATAAAATAAAGGTACCCAAAAATGGTAAAAGTATAATTATAAATGTAAGTAGAAGGGCAAGTAAAAGGGTAAGTAGAAGTGCCTGCAAAAAGCAAAGGTTTCAGATTTTAATGTAATACCAGTTAAAGGTGTCTTATCATTAAATCAATGGCATTTTACACAAAATTTATGTGGAAACCAAAAATGGCTTCTTGTTTAAAACAACGTACATCAAGCAATGCTAAAAAGGACGCTCACGGTATCAGGTGATGTAGCGATGCGCGCGAAATAAGTGCAGAAAATAATTCCACGATATGGAAGTATAAACCCTTAAGAAAATATGCAACTTAAGTTACACCAATGCAAATTAAGTTGCCTACCACAAACTTATAAATCATTAATAATCGTAAAACCCCTTTTCTTTATGTTTACAACTAAATGTACGAAGAACGTAAAAAGTTCGTTACAAGATAGACAAAATTTCATTACGATAATTGACAGTTTTTCAAAACTTAGACAAGCTTATCCTATAACCTCACTAACAGCAGTTGAAATCATTAATAAACTCATTTACTATATAAAACACTAGCGTGGAGCTTCACTCCTTACTGATAGAAAACATACGTATTTTGTGAGACGAAAAACCCAACATACCTATTACAACATTAATGGATTATGCGATACTATCATACAACAATTGTATATACTCTTCTACCGGATACACACTTTCAAATATTACGCGGGCGACTAGATCGCAAACACCTTTCGAAAGAAACGAAAACGAGCGTATCACGCAATATATATTCAAGAACATTCTACTAGCCTAGCCATAATTTCAGACTGTATCCTTAATAAATTGACCAAGAACAAAAACAAAATCTAGAACGCGCAAACAGACATAAAAAACGAGAAATTAAAATAGATAATGCGAAATCCACCTTAGAAAAGGTAACGATAAAAGACAAAACAAAATAATATAACCCTACGAAAAAATTCACCAATTAAAACAAATAAGCGACAATAAAGTAAAATTTGACGACAAAAGCTATCCCTTACGAAAACTAAAACCACAAAGTGTCTTTACAGATTAAAACACAAGACATGACGACCCTTATTCTCATCATGATGTCTCTCCTATTGACGGAATACAACCCAATAACTATCAAGACAATACAAAACCCAATACTACCGCTCGAACTAGGACAAACAAAAATAATTACCTCTAAACACACCTTTCTGTATCACATCAACCTTAACCAACCCCTTGAAATATCCTCAAAAATATTTACCCAGTTAGCATCCTTCAAAAACGTACTAAAACACCGCCAAAATAACTCTTCTTCGATAATAATCACTAAGATAAACCATGCTATATGCCTAAGCGACATCATACTAACAAAATTATATTCTTTCACAAGACCTACGAGACAAAATGTTCATTAATAGATGGAATCGGAAAACTATCTAAATGGCTTTTGGAACGTTAGACGTAGATGACGAAAAACGCATTAATAACTACTCGAAAAGTTAACAAAAACGACGTTAAACTACTTTCCACATTGTCAAACCCGAAACGGTATTACGCGAAATGACGCAAACCAAATAACATTACAAGATCGAGGGAGCGAATTGAAAAGTAGCATAAACGAGTTAATAGATTTTGAAAAAGCATTTTCACTGACCAATTCTATCAATAATTTAGGAATACAATTACAAGTAATCCAAAATCTGGTTAATAATACAGACACCGCACTATCTTTCTCAACATTTCACATATTACATAGCTCAATACTAGACCCAAAGAAGTTAGAATCGCTAATTTTCAAGTTAAATGAAACTTATAAAAATAGACAAGCACCTTTGTTACGAAACCTCATGAACTATTATAATTTATTTTCGACCCAAGTAATCATCAAAAGCAATCTCATAATATTTAAAATTCATGTACTCATTGTTACCGAACTTTACAAATACTTCCTATTGATAACCTAATAATTATTCATGAACAACCCTTTTTACTACTCGACACTGAAAACCACTGGACTTCAAATGAAAAATGATCAGAAATAGAGGATTTTTATTATTGTCAACAATCTCAATTACACAAGAATCAACCATGTTTAGCCAACATCCTTAGAACCGGAAAAAACAGTTGTCAAGAGACAAAAATTTATTTAACAGAAACCACAATACAGAAAATTAACACACACCAAGTGCTAATAATCCCAATTCAACCCATCATCATACAAGCTACCTGAAGGAAACGGATTATACGGAATACTTCCACCCTCAATTATTACATTGAAGTTCGATTAGAAATAAACAGGAATATACCACACCGAACGATAACTTTCACATGACTTATTATTGAACTACCCAAATTCAACGTTACCTTCGACAAAGGGAGAACAATCACCAGTAGTTAAGTTGAAAGATTTAAATGACGCTAATATAAAACACATTGAAAACTTAGTTAAACAATTTAACCATATTCCAAATTTAAGCGTACTGGTAATAAACATACCTGGACGAATACAATAATTATTATTATCATTATTCTAATTTTCTTTTACAATTTATATTAAGGATACGACTAAAGAAAAAAATAAATTAAAGAAAAATTTAACAGACTTGCAAATACAGACTTTAGTTTTCGCGTTGGATAGAGGAATTATATAGATTTACTAGATAAGCACTTATTGAATCTTTGTTAATACAAACATTTCAGAATTATTTTAATTATACATGTTATCTAACAGGCTTATAAACAGACTTTACATATTCCAAGTATAAAAGATACCTTTTAAGAGTGATAAAAATTAAAAGTATAAGTATGTAGTTCAGTCACATTACCCCTATTAGTTAGTAACTAGTCTACTTGTTTTAAGTAATACTTTGAATTCCATATAAGTGTTAGTATTAGTGATGGTTGAAATAAAAGAGATTTTAAAACAAACTAACTTAAGTTTTAAACGTCTGTGTAATAGATTATCTGTTTAAATTTACCTATTTTAGTAATGAACTTTATAAAAGAGGTTGCATAATTATCCTTAAAAAAATGTTATTAAAATTATTTCATTTCCATGTTGTAGGTGTGGTGTTCTACACTAGATATTTACTTTTCCTCCTTCCCATTTCGTATTTTGAAAGGGTTCTTAGCACACAGGCACACCCACTTATACGCTCACGCACGCATACACATACACGCACACATATTTAAAACAACCAAATGATAAGGGATGAGATTGTTTAATGTATAGTTCCAAATGTATGATAATAAAGCTGGTTAAAGAAAACCTATATTAAAATTATTTTCATTCATGGGTAAGCTTTATATGTCATGATTCTTCCACTCAACGCTTACAATTTAAATAAGTATAAAGGTAAAAATAAAATTTGGTGGTTTATGTTGCATAACTTTAGGTGTTATAGGTTTTGGATACATACAGTTATTTAAACTGATAATTTTAATCTGTTAATACCACACATGTATATTTTCATATCACAGTGTTTATCTTGCGCAGGCTGCTAAAATACAACTTTTACACTGATATGCGTTACAAAGATTACTCTTTATTGATAGAGTAGATCAAATGAATTCTATATACTTTTTATGCAATCTACACCCTCATGATACTTTATAACGTAGCCATCACGTTTACGTAAACTTGACAATTCTAAATACTTGATTATTTAGTCCTGGTATAAAATAAAACAGAATATTAAACACAAAGATAACCGTAAATTTTCATCTCTTGAAGATAATCACTCCTTGTTTAAATGCTCCTTTATCATCTTGTATAATAAAGTACTACATAGAATAACTAACTCTACATCTTGTCAAGTCGATTGCAAGTATTTGCATTTTGTAATAGGAAAGTAAAGCAAATTATTAAAATTAGTCAACATGTAACGTCTTAAACTTTACCTAAAAAAATTAATTCTAAATTCTCCAGTAAACAGAATATATAGGTCATTAAACTTTAATTGTTTACAAATAAACAACTAATCGTACCTCACTAATGAACACCAACTGTGACGTGTGTAAATAAGGAAGTGTGAAACTACGTTAACAGTAATCAATAAATGTTAGTTTGACCTAAACAGGAACATAATGGTTTGAAATAAAGCTTATGCTGAAAATTATGTAACATTATTTTTTATTTATTAATACACTAAACTATTTATTTCTAACTATAAATTTGTTGAAAAATTAATGAAAACTGTAAAAAGTTTTCCAGCTAATGTGTTGGTATTATTTTTCTAACAATGGCAATGTTTGAATAAACTAGTATTTTAATGTGATAAATAGTAACGATTCATCAGCGAGAAGGTATTAGAAGCATTATATTAATAAGAATAGGTATCTGATGTATTACATAAATGATGTGCATGTACATAGTTTCTACTAATCAAGCAAACTGTTTTCTTCTTAATAACAGTTCCACAAAATAATTAGATAATGAGAAAAACCATGAAATTAATGATACTGTATCTTCGCCATTTGCTTCTTAGACAATGAAAAAGGTAATAGATAAATTTTGCATTACCAAAATCACAGATTCAAATCTAACTAAAGTGGTTGATTTTTCAGAGCAAGCGAGTAAACGTATTTTATGCTTGGAAATAAGAGATTGAACCGTAATTCAACTGATGTGATGGAAAGATACTAAAAAGTTTGTATTTTTCTTGCTTGTAAAACAAAACTTAGCACCAAATGTATTCAACGTTACCAGTTTTCATACTGAATTTTAATGATCAACGTGAAGATATGCGTATACACTTGTGTATCCCAATTAGATACTAGAGCAGATTTTTATCTAATGCACGTTCCTAGGAAAGAAAGGGTCCAAAGCTTTGAAACGTTTTATTTTATACAAAACTATCAATCTTACAGTAAAATTAAAATTTCAATAGGTGACCTTTACATAAGAAAATTTCTAATATACAATTGAATCGTTTATTACAGAAAGGGCACATGTCACAAAACAACAGTTTCGAGAAAATAAAAAAAAAGTGTATCTTTTCAATCCCTTTATTTAAACGTTAAAATTAGGTATCACGTTTTTAAAAGGATATCCTATTATACTGTTTTGTGTCAATTTTTAACTTAATAATGGAATGTGTTGCCTAAAAAAATGTATGCAGTTTGGAGGTCCGGCTACAGTGGCCACCTTTTCATGTTTTGTCTTCAAACTTTGAGTCTTGTATAAATTTTGTATATCTATTTGCCTAGGATCATTCATTACACTTTCAACATTAACTATTCAGTACTAAAACTCAAATATTTCCTGTAATTTTTGTAAGTATATACAAAACGGCCACTGTACCCTCCATGTAGGGTACAGTGGCCCTATGTTGTAAGAGTTGGGTGGCCACTGTTCCCTAATTAGAAATTAACAAGAAAATTGGATTAACAAAATAAATACAAACAACCATTGCTTTAAAAGTACCTATAATAATTTTAAGTGGATATTACATAACTAAATGCAAAAAAAGAGATATAACTAAATGATTTTCAAAGATTAATTGACATTGTACAAAGAAATATCAATGGGAAATCTGTAAGTCGTGCTTGTTCTGGCCGTTCCTCCGGATAAATTTGGATCAGGTAAGTGCAATTCTATGTCTTTAAGCAAAACAATACTTGCATCTTCAACGATTGGGAAAACGAACGCATTTCCTTGCTTTCGTAGAAAATTAATTTCATACTCTTGGTTACTAATTTTCTTTAACACCTTGCCCACGTAATATTTGCAAGTCTTGTGCGCTAATGTCACTTAAATCTTTAGAATCCTTCACGATATCATCAATTTCTTCACACCAATCAACATCATCGGAGTCTGTTAAATCAGATAAGTTCATATTATCTTCCTCAGAGCTCGATAAATCGACAATCTCTCGTAGTTTGGGCTTTTTAACCATTAATCGATGCCTATTCTCGTCCAAACATTTGCGCTTCACCTCAGCTGCGTTGTTTTTTCTCAGCTTAGATGCTTTATTATAGTTTTCTATTCTTAATCTTTCGTAAATTGGAGTATCCGTCATACCTCCGTCGATTTCTTTTTCCCTTTTCTAGGGAATCTTTTTTTTAACTGTTGGATAAGACTGTACAATTTCTGGAGATATAAATTCTTTCTCCGGTGTCCTCTGTTCAATCATTTCTTTTTGCACTATTATGTCCCCTCCAGGTTCAATGTCGGAATCAACAGTTTCCTCTGAGACAGCTTCTTATTCTTGAGTGTTTATGCCTGGTTTCATGTTTTTCCCACAACTGGTACTTGGTTGGAATTCTTCAAAACTAGCGTTAGGTTGGGATTCTCCTAAACTAGTTTTAAGTTGGGGGTCCATCTCAGGAATGTCAGTTAATCTTGAAGCCATAAAATCGTCGTCAATGAATATCATATTATTGAAGGGCAGATATGCAGTTCTTCGCACAAAATGCCAGTGGATATGCAACCCCTAAAAGCTCAACGATATCATAAATTACAATTCTTTTCCCGGGATTATTAAGCAGCCAAGTTTGAGAAGCGTTGCTATAATATTTTTTCAGAGGGCCATACACGCATTTATCCAACGGTTGTAGTTTGTGGCTGGAGTGCGGAGGGAGTGTCAGTAATTTCACATGGTTTTGCCGAGCCTTTTCTATAACTGCCAGCGATATGTGGCTTTCATGGTTATCCATTATTAAAGGTACAGGGGCATCCGCAGATGGTTTAGTATGATTGATGAAGTGATTAAACCACTCTGCAAAGATATTGGATGTAATCCAGCCAGAGGGAGAAGCCGCTCCAATAGTTCCCGGTGCCGAATTTTTGATCATATGGTGTTTGAAATACTTGCGGGGAAACACTAGTAATGGAGGAATGGTATTTCCCATAGCGTTTATAGCTCCCACCATTGTTACGAGTGTACCCCTTTCGCTTGAAGTGATCTGTCCCACTTGACTTTGGCCTTTAGCAGCTAAGACCTTGCCGGGATTTTGCACTGTCGTTAACGCTGTTTCGTCGACGTTGTAGATTTGACAGGCATTTAGTTTATATTTTCTATAAGCCCCTTTAAGTTTTGAAAAATTTATCAACCACTGGTTTATTAAAGCCCATAGCCCTTCCCAGAGATGTTGCTTCCGCTGTTCTTACAGCAATGTCTTTGTTCCTCGTAATAAATCCCGTAAACCAGTCTTTTCCCGCAGTTTGATTTTCGCTCCAAGGCGTCGGAATATTTTTTTTATTAGCAATTGCCAACTCATAGGCCAATTTACGGGAGTTTTTGGGCGTCAAACCGTGATGTAAATTAGCCATAGTTTTCAGATATCTACACAAATGCTGCTCCTCTTCACTAGAAAAAAAATTTCTGACTGTATAATTTGGGCACATGCGTGGACTACCTTCTAAATCGGGATTATTCCAATTTATGTTTTCTCTGGATTCCCTACATTTTTTTATATATCTTCGTAGGGTGGTGCGAGGAATATTGTAATTAATGGCAGCTCTTTTGGTAGAAAAACCTATTTCAAAAACTGCATATACTGCATTTTTCATGCTCTCTTCACTGGTTTTTCCAATGCCAGTATTTTTTAAACCTTTTCGTGGCATTACTGCAACCTCTGAAAGAAACAAATAGAGCTATAATATGAACATGCCCTTAATACCTGCCTACTACAAACAATCGATATAAAAACTGACGCAAACATAAAACCGATTAAAACCGGTACCTAGGTATATAACAACAATATAATAATAAATGACTAGTAACATTATGATGAATATAGCTATATTTGTTTTAACAATTTCAATAATTATAAGGCAATCGGTTTAAAAATATGAAAAGCAGTGGCCACATTTTTAAGTGTACAGTGGCCACTGGTTTAAAATATAAGCAGTGGCCACTGTATACTTAAAAATGTGACCACTGTTCGCAAATCTCACTTTATCAAACATCGTAACCTAAAATATTAAAACTAAAATTCTTACCTTTTCGAGTATGAAGATAATACCTTCAAGGACGACACACACCTATTAACTGCAAAGTACAAAAAACAACTTTTAAGTTTGTTGAACACTTTAAATGTATATTAAATAATAAGTATTGACTGCACACAAAGAAAATTCACGTGTTTCATTACTATACTACAACTGAATCATCGATCGTTGAAAATAATCGTTTAAGGTACCTATACACACAAACCAGATGTCAGGGTTGTCGGATATTCCACTAAAATTTTACGAAGAAGTGGCCACTCTACCAGCATGGCCACTGTAGCCGGACCTCCCCTACCTGCCCTTTTTGAAATCAACTTCCAGAGTAAAAAAAGAAAATCAATTTTCTTTTCACAAATTTTTATTGACAGAATCATAAGCTCAAATTAATAAAAACAGTTCAAAAAAAGATTATTGTATAAAATATTTCTTTCCAAAATGCTAATGTCTTGTCTTGATTATCGACGTAATCCGCTGATGTTTTAATGTCGTTTATATTGAAATGAACCTTCTGGTTTCTTGGTGTACTTCTCTGCTATGTTTCGAATGAAATGGCTGTTCTTTTGTATAATTTTAGCCACCTAGTCTTTGAAATTGGTAATCTCTTTTCCATCTACAACGTGCACCTTTATGTTCTGTTTTGAGGAACACGGAGCTAAAATTTCAATGTATTGATGAACAGTGTAAACTCTATAAACTTTTTTCAATGCTTTTTATTCAATCCAAAATCCCTATCGCAGGGTAAAAAAGAGTGACCTCTAATAGGAAAATATTTCTCAATTTTTTTCAAATCTACCAGTATCTGTTACTTAGAGGCACATTCTTATCGTCGCGCAGTTATCACTAAAAATGTGGAGTTCTGTGACAGTTTTAGGTACGTATTTATCAATGTATTCCGTCAGAAAGGAGCACACTTCGCTAGGACCTTTTTGCAATGCCTTGATGGTACATGAAGTACTACTTCAGTAGTTTTCATGTTGTGAACACAAAACACGCTAACTGTCAATTGTCTCAAATAAAACAGATTCTGTGTGCGAACTTTCGAGTAGTTGCAAGTTCTGAATAATGTCAAATGACAAAGCCAATACGTTGTCATTTTGTTTAGCTCTCCTAGTTAAAGCCTGTAAAGCAGTGTAGAATTTTTTAGCGCGCCTGTTGTGATAAACTTTTCACTGGCAGAATTTGTTTCGCATTGTCATTCAGCTGTTTACTTCTAATTTTCAGAGACAAGCTCCCACATTCGCAACATTACCAACTTGTTGTCGTCCAAACTTTAAATTGAAGTTTTCTCTGAAGACCTTATTGTAATAATCGTACTTGACTTTTATGTCGGGAAATTTCTGCAAAAACATCGAATACATCGTCTTAACAGTCCAATTGGAATCCAGATAATGATATTCCACAGATGAGTAATGAGATGACTTCACAGGGAATGAAGAGATATGTTCATTGACACTAACTTTTTCGTCGGTGGGTAAGACATTTCCAGTGAGTTGTTTCCCTTGTTTATCTTCAGGGTTTTAACAACTCCTGTATACGCTGCAATCTCTTATTACTAATGTCGTGAAGACTTAAGAAGGCCTTTTTACATATTTTTTTCGTACACCGTCACAACAATGTTATAGCAAATGAGAATTATGCACATTACCATTTCCACCAGAGTTTTCTCGAGGGCGACGACGTTTAACGGATTCTAAGATTATCAATCCTCCCAAGTAGATATCCTGTTCATACTAGGACGGCAGACTATAATTTTGTGAACGATGCTGTCTTTTCTTCGTCTGTTACTTTTGTGAAACATTTCAGCCTGCAGACACATGGAGCTCGCGCCACATTAACTTTATAGTTCGTATAACGTGTGCCTACAATGCTAAAAAATGAGATTGTTTAGCAAGAAAACTGATAAAAGTAATATCGAGTGGAACTTAGAATTCTTTTTCGCTTGTGTTTATCTATGTTTAATACGCCTCGTTTTCCTTTATTAGTTACAATAGGCTCGACAGCGTCCATTTTGTATCAAGTCAACTAAACGAATGCGAAAATCCGAATAATAACTAATAACCACAATTAACTTGAGTTTTCAAAAATTACACCCTGCGCGGACATGTATTGCAGAAACGATAGAAGTCGCCGTCTTGTATAGTTTCTGCAGTAAACGAAAATTTCACATCGAATTTGTTGTGACAAGTAACCTAACACGTACCGTTTCTGTGCTAAGCGATAGAAATACATTTAATTTATACATTTTCTGTAACAATTCAATCTGGTCGAAAATGTGACTTGTACCCTTTCTGCAATAAGTGATTCAATTAGCATGTGACGTTTCGTTGCTTATCGGGAGAAAGTTAAAGGTATGAAAGTTTAATGAGTTAAATGTATAGACTAAAGGTCCTTGATCATAATTATTTATAAATTTTTTTTTCTCAAACTCAAACTTTCATAGCAATCAAGTTTGTTTGTTTGTATGATATGAGCTAAATTTTCTTTAAAACCAATGCCGATAGGTCGTTTACTCTAGCCTACGTGAATATTTTCACAATTTTTACAGTTAATTTAATAAAATCCAGACCTATCCATGCTTATCTTGTTAATCTTTTGATTGATTAATAGAATTTGCAAGCTATTTTCTGAAGTTTTCACTGTTTTATAATTAAGTTTTGAAACGATTTTAGATGGACCTCCTGTATATGCAGTATGATCTGATAATCTTACATGGTAGTAGGTGTGAATTTATACTTGGCAATTACTATGTGTGTAAAACTTGGCCACCCTTTAAATTTTTTTACTAAGTCCCCTCTCAATATAATAGAAGGATGGCGGATGACTTTTGTCCCTCTAGGGATCCGCAGAAAGTGTTACACGTCCAAACCGCACTAGGCGTCGTGTATGCTTACTAATGTAAGCGGGTTGCCAAGCCAGCTAACAGGGAGATGGGCGTGGTCGAAATAATAAGTAAAATGTATGATTAATATGCTCAAACACCTTACACCTACATTCAAACAGCTCAGTCCGGGAAAATATGTCTCTAGGCGCCACCACAATCGAAACTTTGCTAAAATAATTGTCTTAAGCTGGATGTTAATTAACCCTACTTGATTGTGGAAAGTAGGATTGTGCTTACTCAGTAAACTTACACGAGGGTTCTAAAACAAACACTCGTCCAAAACAATTCAACTCAAACTCAAATATATTTAGTACTACCCAGGTTATTAGAAACTTTTTGAATACACCTCGTATACCAAAACTTCCAAAATAAAATTGATCACTCAAATTCATTCACGTAACCAACAGTTATATTTTCTACGTATTAATGAATAAACTACTCTTCATTCAATGAACAGTAATTAATTTTTAAAATTCCTAACATGAACGATATCTTTTAAATTTAATTTAATTTTTATAATATTTCTGAATCGTATTGACATTCGTAAATATTTAAGTTCTCAAAACTCCAACTTTTTGTTATACTTAATGAAATTTTAATTAACAGCTGATCCGTCACTAGTGCATTGCGCTAATGAAACTAACATGAAAATTTTTGCAATCAACCTGGCAAATATAACTTTTCAGGTTGTTCATTAATCTTAACAATCCAAAATATGCAAAGTCTATATTTAACCTGTCAAAAACTACTAGGTCACCAATTAAGCAATCGTCACAAATATGTCTCATAACTGGCTAAATAAACAACAGAATAAAAATTTAACGATAAATATATATTGTCCTGCATAAAATAATAAACAAATGACAAAGAAACAAACACAAATATATTTACATATACCACAACAACGTGGTTGAAAATCAAAACCACACGTCACTGTCAATGTAACTTTCTGCAAAAATTCTTACTACTATACAACCCAAAACAACATATCTCGAGAACGATTATCTTTTCGCTTCTAAACTAATTAATATTTACTCAACATTACGCAAATGAACTAAACAAAGAGATAATCGTGCTTAACTGAATTTTTCAAAGTACCTAAATGTAATCTTACTTAAAATTGTCCATTAATCCTACGCTTTCTTTCTTCTTTCTTCCGTAAATCAATTATTTGTAGTCCATTTGTAATCCTTAAATTGCACGAAGGCACATAACCAGTGCTTCACAATTTCACAAACACTTATTCCTTTCTGTACTCACAAATAGTCCAATAACACGTAACAATCTGTACACGTTTGGTTGCCTCTTAAAATTTCTAGCAACTTTTAGGAAAGTTTAGTCCTTCCTTATACAAATAAACTTTTAATGTCACATAAAATTACCTTGACATTGGCTTAATTTACTACGAAAAATTTCGTTTACTTAAAGGTGGTCCCATAAATAATTTTAACTCAATATCGGTACAAGAACTCGCGCTGCACTCAACACTAACGTAATAACTGTTAACTTTTTATAAATCTGCTTACGCACTTTTTACTTTCTTGAAAATAAACAAACTAATTTTATCTTCAATCTCAATTTAATTAATTGTTTTATTTATGAATGTCTTATACGATTCATCCCTTTCGGGTAACGCAGTTGTTTAAACGACTGCCTTCAATATTATTCACAAATATAACTCCAACTTAACCCATTCAAGCCACACTACACCTTGCGCGTCTCCCCAACATTCACCAAAGCAACAGCCAAAACGAAAAAGCTCTCAATCCTGACTTTCCTATTTATAACTTCAGCCATCCATCTTTAAACATGTCTTCCTTCCGCGCTATATTCACCAATAGTATTCATCAAAATTCATAGTCCGACTGTTACTACCATCTGTACAACCACGATCATAACTACAATACATCGCCATATTTGTTTTTACTTACAAATTTTACAATTACTTTATGAAGAAGCCATTACGCAACTTTCAACATTTATCTCCAACCTGCGCTCGATCTCCTTCCGCAACATTTGCAAAAATAAGTACCGTCTAAGGTCTCAAATCCCATATACATACACATATTCTCAAAACAAATTGCACAACATTACGAAAACTTTCTATAACTAACAAATAACATACCAAATCTTTCTCTACATATTTTCTAAAACATTCTACACTTATACACTCACATCTTCTGACCAAGATTACTCATTTATCCTCAACATTCCATTTCTTACGGTAGCAAAATAGTAGCAAACATTATCGTCCCATCGACAAATTTCTTTTCACATTTACATTCATCGGAATCTATTTATTACAACACCAAAGTCTCTATAACATTCAGATACACGTATCTGCATACTAAATAATATTTCTCCTAAATTTCCAGTGGCGTATCACTCACCCACATACATTATGCGTACACACAAAATTTTTTTTTTTCGTTCAAACTCAATACAGCCGTACTCAAAACACGTAATACACGTCATTATAACATCCTACATACAGGGTGCGTCAACGCAACCTGACAAAAGGTAATCTAAAATGGTGGTTAGTACCAAAATTAACTTAATATTCTCGGCAGCTATAAGGCCTAGGGTAATAGACCCTGGTGGTAAGTTGAAGCTTTCTCATTAATGTGGGATGAACTTGTGGTTGTTAATCTCATATTATTCGTACTTTCTTCATTTATAATTAGTATAGGAGTGCATTGTTTTTTTTAAAATCATTCTCCAAACTGGTGGAATACGAGAACGTTTGTTCAAAGGGTTGGGACGTTTTTAAATTTCTGTAGCTTCACGTATGAAGTGTTCTTGTAGATTATACAGTGGAGCTATCAATTTTATTTCTTCAATATTAAGTTTATGGTCAGTGTCAAGATGATGAGACGCTAAAGAAAATAACATATTGTGATGCTTTATAGCCAGCTAGCGTTCTTGAGCTCTAACATGTTCGTTTGTTTTCCAATGTAAGAGCCAAAATAACCACAACAGGAAATGCCTGCTTGTCATTACGAATATCTATATGGAAGACTTTGAAATTCATGCTATTAATTCAGCAGTGCTTAAACCGAAGTGTTATCATCGTTATGTGAATGATACGTTTGTTATTTGGCCTCATGGCTTGGATGTACTGAATAGTTTCCTTCATCACTTAAATAATATACGTGAGAGCATTAAATTCACGATGGAATTAGCATCAAATAACAAATTACATTTTTATATGACGATACTTTTCACCACAGCGTATTTAGAAAAGCTATGCATTCTAGTCGATACCTTAAAGCACAATACATGGCAAAAGTCAGGGAGTGTATGAGATTTCCTGTTTTGGTTGTTTTGTGCATTGGACAAACGAACAGGAGGTTACATGTTAGAGTTCAAGAACACCATCTGGCTATAAAATATCACAATATGTCAACTTCTTTAGCCGCTGATCATCTTGACACTGGTCATAAACTTATTACTTAGGAAATAAAATTGATAGCTCCACTGTATAATCTACAAGAACACATCATACGTGAATCTATAGAAATTGAAAAACGTCCTAACGCTTTGAACAAACGTAATGATAGTTCTTGTATTCCATCAGTTTGGAGAATGATTTTAAAGGAACAATATACTCAATACTAGTTATAAATGAAGAAAGTACGAATAATGAGATTAACAACCAGAAGTTCATTCCATATAAAACAGGCTGCCCCGTAAAAATGAGCCATAGTTCACAGATAGTTTCCTTGGGTTAAAATAACCCCATTTTGGGCAACTTACTAAGATGGAGGGCGCTACCAACATCTTACTCATGTTTATTGTTTTTGCTGTGTTTTGAAAGACTTGCTAACATTTCTGAAAGGTCATTTTATTTTCATTAAAAAAGGTACTCTTATTGTACATCGCTAAATGGTTCCACTTTAGAGGAAAATGCACTTAAAGTGAACTCTTCAGAATGTACATATTTGATTTGCATAAAATTTAATGCCAATTTAATTTTGTAAGTGTTCATCACAAAATCATAATTTTGATTTGACTTCTCATAAAAATGTTTGGTGTGTTTTTTACCTTGTTTAGTTTATTGTTAGTTGTTTTGAGTATTTCATTATTTAAGAATTAGGTTTCCGTTTTAAGAATGTCGCGACATAATTTGTTCTCAAATTGTAAAATGAGTGATAATGTGGTGGCAATTTACGCTTAACAAAATTTTAATGAACGTGTTGCGGCCAGAAGTTGCGGAAATATTTTTCAAAATCGTAGACAACCAGACAAAAAATTATTTTCAAGATTGCGACAAACAGAGAGCTTTCGTCCTCGCTGGCATTACGGACGACCTGTAGTGCGTACCGCCGAACAAGAAGAGGTCTTAGATCTAGCTGAAATTGATTCGTCCATTAGCGTTCGGTGAATATCTGCAAATACTGGGTTATCTCGCCCGGCAATATCAACTATTTTACATGAACAGCAACTACATCCGTATCATTTCACACCAGTCCAAAATTTATTGCCAGATGAATTTTTGGTAAGAGAGAGCTTTTCTAGTTGGATTTTAATCCATCATCGACATGATCAATCTTTTATAAACAATATTTCGTTTACGGATGAGGCAACGTTTACCAGAAGAGGGGTATTTAACAGCGGAAATTGCCATATCTGGTCTCACGAAAACCCAAACTCCCTAAGGGAGCGCCATTTTCAACACGAATTTAAAATCAATATTTGGTTTGGAATAGTGAACGATTCTCTTGTGAACGAGTATCTAAACTTCCTTTAGCATAATTTGTTTCACCTGCTTTAAACGTTGGTATTGAGATGTGGTTTCTTCAAAACGGCGCCCATGCCCATTATCATCTCGCGGTTCAAAATCACTTTAATAATGTATTCCCGCATCGTTATATTGGAAGAGGAAGTGAACATTGTTGGCCTGCACGAAGTCCTGTTTCTAATCCAATGGACTTTTTCTTCTAGGGTTACATAAAGACTTTAGTATATTCTGCTGCTGTGAATACAAGAGCTGAACTATATCAAAACAATTGTTGCAGCTGCAAATGCAATTAGAAATCTGCATCCATCGATTTCGTAAGAAGAATTTTTTTGAAAAGATGCCAAAGATGTATTGGGGCGAATGGCGGACATTTTGAGAATACCATTCATCATAATTAAATACCTGTTCAATGTGTTTATTAGCCATTTGTAAATGTGCAAGTGAAATATGTATATTCTGCAGAGTTCACTTTAAGTGCATTTTCCTCTAAAGCGGAACTATTTAGCGATATACAATAAGAGTACATTTTTTAAACAAAATAAAATGACATTTCAGAAATGTGTACGTCTTTCAAAATCTTTATCCACAAAAAAATGCGGCGGAAACCCGAAACATGAGTAAGGTGTTGGTGGCACCCGCAACCTTTCACGTTAAAATTAAATAGATATTCATATTTGTCTACCGGAAAAACTCTCCTATACCAAGTTTAAACAAGATATCTTGAAAAATGCGCCAGCTATCGAAAAAAAGTCCAAGAAAAACACATCTTTGAAAGATCATAACTCTTTAAGGATGCAGAATTGGTCTAAGGTAAGTTGCCCAAAATGGGGTTATTTTAACCCAAGGAAACTATCTCTGAACTAAGGCCCATTCTTTACGTTACACCCTGTATATATATATATATATATATATATATATATATATATATATATATATATATATAGGCAAATAACTGTTCAATAGTAAGACAATACCGTTAGTAGGAAATGCTACATCATCCGGGGCACGGTTTTGCTAGTAACCGCTCTGCCCGC
Organism: Vesta saturnalis; assembly: GCA_036346205.1. Taxonomy (NCBI): domain Eukaryota; kingdom Metazoa; phylum Arthropoda; class Insecta; order Coleoptera; family Lampyridae; genus Vesta; species Vesta saturnalis. The sequence goes on from JARFJB010000889.1 coordinate 775,732, forward strand.
TATGTATTTCCTAAAAAGAACAACAAAATTGCCTCGGATCGATCTGGCTACACGGGGCGGTCAACGTCAAAACAGACAGGCCCCGTTGTTGACAACTGCGCAAGTAATGAGTGGGAGGTTGGTACGTAGAATCTTAAAAGGTATATATGGTGAAGAATTTGAAATTGAGAATGTAATATATGAAAGGCAGCTTAATATTCCTTATGTATCGAAGACAAAGCCCAACGGAAAGCATGCTGTGGAGATGGAGGATGGCAGCTTGGCACTATGATCAGTTGAGCCTTAAAGAACATGGTGCAAAAGGGGTTGGCAGTGATCTACATTACGAATTGGTATCCCCCCGGGTAATGTGGGTTAGAATGAAAGTGTAATTTCGAATAATTTTTCTTATTGCATGCTAAGCACGGGTGAATGTAGAAAGAAACCGAGAGTGTGAGAACTTCTGGAATGACGTAGAGAACGTGTTGAACGTATGTAAGCCAAACGAAGGAGTGGTGACGTTACGAGATATGAATCCATGGGCGGGTGTACAGAGAGAACTTACTGAACGCATTCTAGGAAAATTCTGACACCAAAGAGTCAAAGAGAATGGTGAATGCCTGGTGAACATAGTTGTGAAGAGAAACCGGTTTGTATTTAATACGTAGTTTAAACATAAAAATGTTCATATGTACACATGACACAGAGGTGAATTTAAAGGTATGATTGACTTGACAGTGTATGATGAACGACTTAGAAACCTGTCGAGAGAAAGTAATGTGCGGATCGGGGTGTCGATCGGACCACTTACTAGTTGTATCGAGAGTGTGTTTAGGGCAAAAGTGGGTCTGGAGAAGGAAAGCAAACGTAGTGCAAACGTCCAGAATTAGGGAAGATAAAGTAGTAGACAAAAATGTGACAGAAAAAGCGGTTATATGAGGTGTACAGATTAAGAAACAAAGAAGTGAAGGAGGCAGTTAGAATAAGTAAAGAGCAAGTGATCCTCTTTTGTCATTGAAAGTGTTCTTTCAATAACCTTACTTTCCATTTCGGTGTCTGGTGACCGTCCTTGCATAATATTGCAATCTTTTCTACTGAACTTTTACCTCAGTCTCTGCAATATTTGAAAAGATTCGCTACTATACCGCCTAACGTAACTTCCATATGCCGCTAGCTTAAGTTTCGGGAATGAGTGGAAGGTTTCCTTCTTTTATTTTAGTTGCAAACCATGCAAGTTATACCACTATCACGTGTTGTGAATCTATGAGTATTGCTATTTTCGGGTATATCCAGAAGCAAATGAATGGCGGGGTACTTGTGATATTTGCCACGTAGCTTCTAGTTGAATAACTTCAGTTCTAATCCAGTATTACAAGCTTCCTTCCAATCTATTGAAAATTCTGAATACGTTTCCCTAACTGTCTCTTGGTCGTAATTTTTTAATGCTTTATAAACTTATGACATACACTTTTCATGGATCATATTGACAATTTGGCAGTATAACTGTCCATTTTTTATTTAAAATACCCGCAAAAACTTTTTTGCCTCCAAGTACCTAACATTGGTCATATTTAAAACTTTTCACCGAACAATTTTGAGACTTACCAATGAAAATCGAGGGTAAAATCCAAACAAATGAAATGTAAAATCGGGAATCATTTAATAAGTGGAAAACCGAAACTTGTATCTCCCTAATAAATCGCAATTTAGCTCTTTAATTAAAAAATTGCCATAATACCTACATAATAATGATCATCTGGGACATCAAACATAGAAATAAATCCGTGAAGGTACGTATTTAATGGGTACCTAACTAATTAGCTAACACAAACAATGCAATGTTGTTGATGGAATTTAGATTATATGGAATGGAATTTAATGTAAACACAGACAATACAAAGAATGTCTTCCGATGAAGATAGAAGAGTGAGATAAACATTCCGCGACACACTCGATTATAATGTTCTGACGGGTACGTGTACTAATATAATGTGATCCTTCTTTCCATTTCTATTTATTGCATAAATATTGCTCATTCATATTTCCTATCACTCTCTCTAACACAACGTGTGACATTTTAAAGAAAACAAATTTGTGGTTTCTAAAAAAATTGTACTACTGCCGAGCCCTAACGGGCCAAAAACTTTCTGCGGCCCTTCTAAGATACTCAAAGGGGACTTGGTTATAAGTCTTGAAGGGTGGCAAACCTTTTCATGCACCATAATTGCCAACTAATTTTCCTGCTAATTTCTCACCTGCTATAGGTGCTTCTAATTGGGCGGCTACCTAATGTGGTTACATTATTAACCCTAATCTGTTTCTGTATCTTTGCTAACTATATTCTTAAGCACTTTCTCGGCGAACCCATTACATCCAGCAATTTCTGTAATAGTACGTAATTCTTTATTATAATTTTGAACTACCTACAGTGGTTAGAGCCTTTGCATATGAATTGTTTAGTACTAGTTTCCTTACAAAAGCGTTGGAAAAGGTACTGGGTCTACGATAATTTAGAAATGTGGCAATCGACGGAGGTTGGTGTTGGTTCGGATGACTAGGTTTCGGAAAACAGCTATAACGGTGGCAATCACAATCTTGTGGAAGAGTTAGGAAGATAAAATATTATATGTGTTAGAGGCGGAATAAAGAAATTAAATAATTTTAAGAACGTTTTTAGCATAATTGGAACCTGTGAGAATAAGTTAATTACGAGAATATGACATTGTAAAAAAACAGATAATCTTATGTCAAAAGACGTTTAAAGCTTCTTCTATCCTAGAGGTTAAGACATCTAGATAGTGCTTAAAATATTAAAAGAAATGGTAAAACTGAATTGTAATTCTTTTAGTGCTAATATACAAGCTATTCTCGTTACAAAAGGAGCATGTAAAGTTAAAAAATATTTTGAATTCGCTTTACAAGTATGCTCAATAAGTCTGGTGATAGTTTAATTCCGATTATTGACCGATGAGCCATCAAATTTAATATGGCGGACATTAAATTCATCTAGTGATTGTGGTTGAACGTGACGCCCAACCAACATAGCATTATGGATTATAGCTTACTAAACAGGGATTTCTGTGATTGAGGGATATTGCGAATGCAATATCTTGAAGAAGTAGTTGTAGTTTGGAGGGTTGCGTTGTCTGATAAATGACGAAGTTGCTGATAGGAGTGTTCTGTATGATATATGTACATACGAGCGTGTAAATGTGTAAGAGTAAGACACATCGTCATACTCTTGTGGAAGCGTTGGAAAAGGTTCTGGGTCTAGGATAATTTAGAAAGGTGGCAATCTACGGAGGTTGGTGTGCGTGGTCGGATGACTGGTTTCGGGAAAACAGCCATAACGGTGGCACGCTTGGTGTAAGAACTGTTTAAGAGAGTTGGAGGAATGATAAAATATTGTTATGTGTTAAGAGGGCGGAATGAAAAGAAATTAAATAATTTTAAGAACGTTTTTTTAGCATAATTGTGCAACCTTTTTGAGAATAAGTTAATTACGAGAATATGCAACATTGTAAAAAATACAAAATCTATGTCAAACAGACGTTTAAAGCTTCATGTCTGACAGAGGTTAATAGACATCTAGATACTAACTTAAAAAATTAAAAGAACTGAAATAATTTTAATTGTAATTCTTTTAGGATAAATATGCAACCTATCTTTTATACGTTCATAACGAAAACAGGCAACATTGTAAAAACAAAAAAATAATCTGTCATAATGACGTTTATAACTTGATGCCAGATAGAGAATACATACATGTTCGCTTAAAAAAAATTCCAAAGCCGACCGCTTCTGTAAGATATCATTTTCATTTATAATTTTTAGACTTATCTATATGGATCTGTATTAGAAATAATTGATAAGAATCAAAAACTCCAAAACCCCCCTCTCCGCCGCTGGATTTCTACAAAGATCTAGTCAGCTCCAACAAAAGAGAACAAACCTAAACACAAAGTTTTAATTACGTAGGTGTTTTCGTTCTGGGGTTATCGTGGATACTAACATACGTCCACACAGAAACACAGATATACACAGACATCCAGACATCATGGCTGATCTTGGCGAAATTTGGCCAAAAGTTGTAAAATGAGCTAATAAGTCGATTTAGCGATAGTGAAAAAAGGAGATTTAATAACCTTCTATACCTAGATATGAATATGTAGGTTGTAAGGTAAAAAGTAATAAATGTTTTATTGAACTAATATCCTTGTCCCGATGTGATTCTATGGATGCTTATAAACATTGTCCTTGCCATCGCTGTGTAGGTTCTAATGTGGCTCGACGGTCTCCTGATGCCGGTATAATTGTAGCCGTGCCCTTGATTGTCTGACCAAAGAGAACTGTTTCTTATTCTATTTTTTAAGAACGTTCGTGAACCTATGTCCTATTTTACGATCGACAGGCAGGTATGGTTATGGGGCAGTACTCAGAAATCCAGCAAAATCTCATTGATGTTGGCTTGTTATATCCATTAAGTTGTTTCTTCAAAATACTATGTGTTTGCTTCTTATTGATTATGGTCTGTTGTTATGTTTCTCCTATATATTTTATGTTTGTTGTTATATTTCTTACATGGAGACGGCATTTCCACATCCTGATACACACACACGCACGCACGTACGCGCTCACGCACGCACGAACACACGTACCCACAGACAGACACACACACACACACACACACACAAACACACACACACACACGCACGCACGCACGCACGCACGCACGCACGCACGCACACACACACCCACGCACGCCCGCATGCACGCATGCACGCACTCACACAAACACGCGCGCACACACACCCACACTCACACGCACACGCACAAGCATGCGCACACGCACACCCACGCACGCACGCAAGCACGCACGCATGCACCCATCCACACACACGCACGCACGCACGCTCTCACGCATGCACACACACACACAAACAAATACACACACATACACACAGACATACTTTTTTCAACCGATTATAACGTTAAAACACCGATCAGTTATAAATACGAGGTTATCGGTCACTGGGGCAATAAAGGTTCAAGAAAAATTCCTCTTGTCATATAACCAATATTTCGCAACTTTATTGTTACTTCAACGGGGTGCTAAAAATGAAACAATTGAGATTGAGATATATATGTATATATATAAATTATATATAAATTTATTTGCAATAATTTATTAGTATATATCTAACTTATGACTATATATATATATATATATATTATTATATATATATATTAATAGCTCCCAAATGTGCCTTATAAGATGTCTTATTTGGCAAATAAGGTGTTGGCGACTTTGAGTAGCGACATTCCTAAACCTTACGACCTCCAATAGATCATTTAAATAAATGGGACAGTAAAGAATATTTAGTCAGCTTTCGTACCAAAGGAAGCTGTTTTAAATATGTAAGAGAAAATACAAGAAGCAGTGGAACACAAAACCAGCTGGTACATTTTGATTGAGATTCGATACTCACATGTCACATTTTGGAATCGTATTTTAGAAATAAAGCAGTTACTTCACTGAATCAACCTTTGCTAACTACATTTTTTGGCTACTGTCAGATTTTATATATTCTTCAGATTTTGTGGGATTTCATAAATCTACAGTAGGGAGATAAATACGGTAGTTAATGCTGTAGCTATAGTCTTAGGTATATGTATCTGCCCACATTTGAAGAACTGAAGCCGTTAGAGAGTTTTATAGGATTGCAAGACATACAAGAGTTCTAACATCCTCGGATTATACATAGGTAACGCTTTTATTTCCAACCTATATATATATATATATATATATATATATATATATATATATATATATATATATATATATATATATATATATATATATATATATATATATATATATATATATTATATATGTATTATGTAAGATAGAAAGTTATGCAATCGGCTTTTTTATCACCATCGCTAAATAGACATATCAGCTCATTTTGCAATTTTTCGCCAAGATCGGCCATCATGTCTGCATATACGTGTGTCTGTGTGTGGGTCTGTATGGATGTATGTTAGTAACCATGGTAATTCCAGAACGAAAATATTCACTTGGTTTAGAGCTCATTAGATTTTGGGCGAAATCCAGTGGCGGAGTGGGGTTTATTATGGTCAGTTTTCGATTTTTATTCAATATTTCTAAAACAGCTGCATATTTCAAAAATATAAAAATACCTAGATATAGACCTTAAACATATCGATTAATTATGTCCTATGCAATTAATTTTATAAGGAAAAGTGCAGACATATTTTTGAAAGAAAATTTAATTTTACATAACTTTTCTTTATAAAGTTCCCTAATATAACGCAAGGTAAGTCTAAAAGTTAATTAAACATGAATGAAAATGGTTAAACTGCATTATTGATATCTTATAGAAGCCGACGGCTTAGGGATTTTATTTAAATTAACATGCATCTATGTCTATTAATCTCTATCTGACATGAAGCCTTAAACGTCATTCTGACAGATTATTGTTTTTGTTTTTACAATGTTGCCTGATTTCGTTGTGAACGTATGAAAGGGGTTGCATAGGTTGGAAGGTCGTGTGATGTTCCACACCAGATATTTCTATAAACATTCAAGCTATATGCTCTGCTAATAATACCATCATTGATTTAGTAGCACGATCGCTAGACTCTGCGCATCACAACCATATATTTGATATACGATTGCGATTTGAGACCGGTGAATTTGATAATTTCCTACTATTAGGAGATAGTGCATGTCCCAAGAACCATCTTGTCACCACCTGCACATCTACAAACTGTAGCCAAAAATCTCTACAATGGAACGCAAAATAGAACGTATAGTACTATAGAATGTACAGTTGCAAGTAGAAAAAACTGGGACACCCAAAATTTTAATTGTGTGAATTGTGTTGTGGTGTGAAATAAAAGTTGCACCCAAATTGACATATCTGATATCCTTGTTAATTTGAAAGTTGACAGACGCGCTAATGTAAATGTTGTTGAAGCAAAGTCATGCTAAGCCAAATTTTGAACTATAGGCGTATAGTGCCTGGATTAATTTTTCCATTTTTTTTGCTGCTAGTAGTTCACACTTTAAATTATACTTTACAAGCTTATGTTCTTCCTATAAACGTTTTGCTAACTGTTGCGTGTCCAAATCCTTAAGTATGTGGAGGTCGTCTCTGTTTTACGTTCTTCTGCCGTTCTTAATGTCGATATTTGCCACAAGATTAGCTCCTTTTTGTTTCTGCAATTCCGTCTATTTTTGAGTTGACTTTGTACTTCATTTTTATTATAAGTTTGCAAAACTTTATGTTTCGTGTGTAGTAGGGTTCTATTTCATTAATGTTTTTAAAGTACAGCGCGATCAAAAATACCCGACACAGCCGCTCTTATGAAACATGACGTTAGTAACCATTCGCCGCAACATATGTGATAGTGTGCCCATTCTAAATATAACGTCAAAATTGAAATTAGACGTTTAATGTTTATGAGTGGAAACAAAGGGGGGCGGGGGCGCTCTCATGAAACATGTCGTTATACCAATTTTGCGTCATAACTAACTTTGTTTCACATTACTACCTTTAGAATCTGCCTATTGTGCACGAGAGGATGCAGATAGAACTGATTTAGTTTGGCAATTATGTCCAGCGTTGTCAAGCATTTTTGACATTGAACATTTGACATAACACATTTTCTGATATTTTGTTGGTGTGCCAAACTGTTATTTTTCACAATTTGACAACATTGGTGTCCTCTGACAGTATTAATATTAGTGACGCAACTGCTCTGACTGAAAATTACTATAGTAATCATTTGCCGCAACACATATGATAGTACACCAATTATACTAAACACAACATACCCATACTTGTTAACAACTATTTGAAAAAATAAATGAAATCATTTTTCAATTTGTTTTTTTGTTCTTTGCTTAATTTCGCATAATTTGGGCACTCCTAAACATTAAACGACAAATGTCAATTTTTGAGGTTATATATGGGCATACTATCACATATGTTGCGGCAAATGGTTACTAAGGTCATGTATCATAATAGCAGCTGTGTCAAAGATTATTGATATCACTGTACTACATTTACCACTTTAAGTTCGAGTTTTCCTCAAGAAAAGTGTGGACGTTCTAAAGAACATTAGAATGGTGAACGCTTAATCATAAATGTGTGTTTTATTTGATCGTTTATCATGAAGAACATGAAGACCTGGTTAGGTACAGAAATGTAATGCGTGGATGGAAGTGTGAAACAGATCGCTTAGTAACACTCTTCTGCTTTTAGATGTACTAATGGATTGAATTCGCGGAATGTTCACGTCTATAACCTGGTTGATTAAATTTACTAAACTCAATACAATTGTACAATGTTAGCAAAAAGTAATTTCATTATCAAATTCCTTACAATGAAATAGATCTTTGGAAAATGTACAATGTAAGTTTATATTCAAAAGAATTAAATTTTATGGTTATTTAAACAGGAAAATTAAAAGATTTTCTTAAAACACTAAATTTGATTTTAAAAATAAAGAAAATGATCAGGAAATAAAATATTTCGGTATATACGGGATGAATCTCAAATATACCTTGTGTCGTATTTTGTATATGCGTGTATAATTGCTCTGGTAAAAGGATTGTATGTGGGATAACTTGAGGCTTTCGCCTAAGTTAACGAGCGTAAGGCCGTGCTATTTTCACTGAGATTTCGGAAAAGAAGGTTTGTTTTGAGCTGTGGGGTTTTACCCTGCTCTACGCTAGTTGACCAGCGTTTGCAGGAAAGAAAACACGAACGGTTCGAGAATCTGCGAGTTCATATCTGGGTCGGACTGTTGGAAGCGGCGTGTAATTTGTTTGTGAGTGTCGTCTGCAAGGTTTTGACACTTGGAGACGGGGACGAGTGACTATGTACTGGTGGTGTATTTGAATGTTAGATTCAGGTATTCCGGTATGTCAGGTTGGCGGAAAAAAGAGGATCATGCTGGTATGGTATCAGACTGAAAAGAGAGCGGTTGCAGATTTGCGGTGGCTTTTTATAGGGACGAGGACGGGTGGAAGGAGAATATTTAACAGATTGGATTAGGAGTTGGAAATGGAGGGATTAATGCGCAATTGACGGAATTTAGACACGTAGGAATACGAATGCGGGGATTGATACGATATAATTAAGAAAAGTTAATTAGGATCTTTGGTATAAGGATCGGAATCATGACAACTTTATGGTTGTATTTAGAATATGCTTAGGATAAGTGAAGGAGGCAGTAGGGTTAAGTAAAGAGAAATTGAGAACGACAGAAGGTGAGAACATGCAGCACCATTTTAAGAAAAATAAGAAACTTTGACAGAGGGTAAGAAATGAAAAACGTGGAGCAAAGTAGGGCGCAATAGTATTGGTGAATAGTGCAAACGAGATGGTGTGGGAAGAGTGCGGCTTGAGGAAATGTTGCCAAGAATATATTAAAAAGTTGCATAGAGGTGCAATCTAAACGAATAGTTAAACAAGGATATTGTAAAGGCGATAAGGGACGAAACTGAAAACGACATTGAGTTAAATGATGCTACAGAAGCTGACAAAGGTTAAAGGACAGTAAAACTGCACGTGGGGGTAGAATTAATGGTGCAGTGCGGCGATTTGGATCTGAGAAAAGCTTAAAGAAAGATTGTCTGAATTGCATAATACACGTACTAAATGTGAAAAAGTACAAATGGATGGGAAAATTGCGATTATTGTTCCATTGTAAGAGGACTGTAAGAACTACATGGTAAGGTACTTGGAAGAGTTTAGATTGATAGTGTAAGTACAATAGCAGTATAAGATTTGAGATTTTCAAGGTCACTTTATGTCAGGAAGGAGGGGATCCGTGGATGGTTGATTTGAATCAGATGATTGAAAAGTGTTTAAATGTGAAGAATAAGTTGCATTGTGCGTTTGTAAACTTAGATAAGGGGTATGGGTGAGTTCATAGTGAGACGTTCTGTAATATACTGAGTGATAGATAAAGATATAACACAGTGCAGCTTGTTTTTGGTCCAGTACTGGACCCCTGCGGTTTCCAAGCGAAATGCTATGGCTACTCTTCAGAGTTTAAACGACAGTTGAAGACTTAGTGTTCCAAGGTACTCTATCCTTACAAATGTCAATTCAAAATTACTCTGAATAATGAAAATACTGTAAAATATTTAAGAGCCTAATATTGAACTTATTCGTAATGATCAAATTCAAAATAAATATAGCTAATACATGTGTCTTGACTTCACTAACAATAATGCTACTCTTACTAAAATTATTCGCTTTCCGTGCAATGATTAAAACATTAGAATTTATTTACCCGTATCGTATCGGGACAGGCAAACAAAAAAATTACTCAAATTAGAATTAACGAAATTTGTGCAATGATGGTTCAACCCGTTAATTTGTAAACTACGAAAGAACCACTAAAAGAAAGGAAATGGTTCAATATACCAATATAACAAATTATCATTAAATGAAAAGAAGTTTAACTACACATAAGCACTGTAAAACAATAAACAAAGAAATATCCACAATTGTGTCATATATAAGTCAGAATTAAAATTGCGAGACCAAAAATGAGGCTGTTATACAACCGAAAGTTAAATTAAAAATAAAGTAAAAAAAAAAATAATGCAGATTGTTACACGTAAAATAAAACAAACAGTAAAATTAAGTAGGTAGCAATAACGCAACTGTAATGCCGTTTAAACTACATATAGGTAAGAACAGAAAACAGATAAAATAAACACAATTGCATAGTAAAAAATAAAAGTAGCCTTTCACCTAATCTTAAAAATCGATTCGTACAATTGCAACACATTGCATATATAAAGAGATCAGTTCGAAGAAAAACAATTCTAAATATGCTAGCTGAATCAAATGCGCTCGAAAAATCATTAAAACAAATCCTTGCAAGGGTAAGGTGAAAATAAAACAGTTACGATAACAAAATGACCGATAACCTACCAGCAAGCAATGACGCGATAGTTTTAGTAGCTGAGCTAGAAACTACCTTACACGTTCATGTATCTGCATTTAAAATCAATACGAATGGGTTAGATTTAACAGATCAAGCCGTGGGCAACCAATTCTAGTTGTGAAATCTGTCGTAAAGATAACTTACTATGACATCTAAATACGCTTCTGTAAACCCCGGTAACGTTAATAACAACAATTAAACTGAGGTTGATTATGTCACGTTTGTCCGCGCATTAAGACCTCTACGTGGCTGAAAATATTAGTAAATAGTCAACAATGCCAAATGATCCAAGCAATGAAGGGGACACTGTACGGTTTCTTTAAAATATATTTCAACTTAATAAGCATGCTTGCGAGATGGTGTACTGGAAATTCAATTAATGTCGCACTACTACACTTTGTTATCAAGAGACAGATCTGTGCGATTAAATACCTACTTACTCTTGAATATAATCCCTTAATTATTCACTTAAGCACCAATACTTAACGAGCCAAGGAGCGTGGTTTGAATTCAAAACAGTGGCGATTATTTACCAATATAAGTTGTTTACTCGCCCGCTTTGCTGACTAAAACCAAATGATGTGATTATTAATCGATATGTCTGTATACATGTTCACCTCGTGGATTGAAATGGAAATGGTGCGATTATTTATCGATGTATGTTTGTTTACATGACCATATTAATGTTCTGAACAACCTACGTTTAAAACCAACAAAAAAAAAAAAATAAAGACAAGTTCGAGTCTTTAGTTATCACTAAACTGAGACTATAATATATTTATGACCACAATGGTTAACAATTATGGTTTGTAGCAAAGAAATGGGGCCTCTCCTAGATACGACTCAATGAAACCTCCAACTCCAACTAACTGTTTACTTCCAAACCAAGCCCCGCTTTAAAATATATAAAAAAGTCATCACACCTTACGTGAGAATATTTTCATACTTCATACAAAAAAAGTATTAATTTTTAAAAATATTCACTCATCTGTACAAACCCCATACGTCTCGAATTTTGATTTTCCCGTATGTACCAATCTAATTAATTACCAATCGGCGGCATTTTACCCAATGTCGTGCGTACCAAACTTCTAAATGATACATACATACATCCCGAAAGACCTTATCAAATTGCGACTTATTGATAGGATATTAAGACCTATTAATTATCTTTTCTTTTGCGGTAACAATTACAATTTTATATTTTTATTACAATAATAAAGTTTTCTCGGTCCGTTTCCTACTAAAACGTCTCTGAAGCAAAACCGTTTTGGGCGGAAGGACGGTTAAGAATCTATGCAAAATCACAACTTGGCTCTCCATAAACAAGGGTCTTTTACGAAGCTCACTTAAGCTCAATTAAATTAAAGGGCCAGACTCTGAAACGAACGTTTATTCAGGAGCGGCAAATCCAACGCTAATATTACCTCGTAATACATACACGCTATAGTACTTTTGGTGGGTGCACACTAGGAAACATAAGATACTTGGGTCAATTTACACTTATCGTCTCGATCAGAGTGGGATCATTGGGAATTCCAACTCAACCTGTGTTCAGGCGGCAGCGTTAAAATTTGTTTTAATTAAATAAAAATTAATTATTATTTTTCTTATGTAAATACGTTAAAATTGTTCCTTGTCTCAGAACCGAGGACCTGGTAGGTAAAAAAAGGATTACTTAGATAACGGCCTAATTACTAACCATAGATAATCCTATCAAGTTCGAGTTACATTTGGCAACGCATAAATTCCACTTTTTAAAGTGCGTTGTATTTTACAGAATAGCACAGATAAATTCTATTTGTATAGCAATACGTTATAGGAGTTATTTAAAGTATTAATTAAATTATTTAACATTGAATATTGTTACAAAAGTTATTTTGTTTGTATTTGCAATTTGACCAGAAAAATGTTACAGTAAACAAGATTTTCATGACTGAAGTCACATATTTCTCTGACAGCGTAAATATAATTTACATTCAGTTAATATGATTGTATTAAAGTAGAATGAAATCACACGTACGGCGTACGTCTTAATTATTTTGCTAATTAAATACTGTAACTATTCGGAAACTAATTTTATTTATTTGAATGCTTGCGGTTATCTATGCAGAATGCCATAAACAATATAGAGAATATATAATAAAGCAATAATTAAAAAAATGGCATTATCTATTAAATCATTTAACTTTGCATAATAATGAAAACAACTTCATTTAAAATACAAAAGATATCGGAAATTATTTTTTCCACAATTTATTACATAACATTTTATGGCTAAATCATCACTTATACAAAGTATTATTAATGTTTAATAGTAATTTATTTTTACATTTGTTTTATCACGGAATATGATACGTTTGTATATTTTATTATACGGAGCGTTTGATTGATCACAATTTAGATAGAATGTTGGGAGTTACTTCCAATTAATGCTAATCATTCTACTACTCCGACAGCGAAATAACTAGTCTAGAGTATGCATGTATGTATGAATTTACCAAATTTGTATTTTGCGTTTTGTAGTTATTTTTTATGTAAACGAGACAACCAATGTTTCTTTTCACGTTTGTACCATTTAGGGTAATAAGTCCGGTAGAGATGCCAACACCTTTTAAATAATCAATGAAAAAAATTGTTTTTCGTTATTTTTATTTAAATTTATTAATAATAACACCAAACAACATAGCCAAAAGGTATATTAGCGTAAAAAAATGGTAATTCTTATGGAAACAGGCACATTGTAAATTAAAAAAAATAATTCAGTTTGGCATCTCTCCATATTGTCTCGGTGAGATGCCTATCTATGGGGGTACAGATGCCAATAAATATACTTTTTTATAGTTAACAGCTTTCCACATGACTGGGAAATGTTTCTGAGTCCAGGTATCCCTCTTGCAACCACCGGTTGCAATGGATGCACTGAAGCCAATCTTCTTTTTTCTTAGTTAGACTCCAGGGCCCTCCACCGCCCACGCATTCGTCATTTTCATCTTGACCAAAAGAAGAGTTACTCTCGTGTTGAAAAGTCATTTGAAGTGTCACTTGAATTACACTCCCTTCTATTTTTTGTTTTTCTGTCACCGAATTGATAACGGAGGGGCTTGCAGCACTTTCTGGAAAAGACATCTTTGGTTTCTTCACGGGCCTTTTTTCTTTATTGTTTGCTGCCTCTGCTCTCTTCTTTCTGCTTATTTCAGGTTTCTTAACTCTTTCTATATTTTCATAAGATGTTAAAATTTGAGGCACTTTTCCTCCTCTACTTTTAACATTACAAACAACTTTCCTGGAGTGTCATTTTCTAGAGTATTGTTTTCACCAATTTCATCGAACTAGGATGTGACTCATCAGTGGCTGAAGTTGTAGCAACATTTGGCGCTGCTTCCTGTACGTTTTCCATACGATTAACTTGACCTTCAGTTTCTAATTGAGTAAATGCGTAATCTAGTATTTGGCTCGGATCATAAGGATAGATTCCTGTAAAAATAAGTAGGTATTAAATATCTAAGGCAAAAAAAATATATCTCTACCTGTAGATCGGAAAACAGATACCGCATTATGTACAGACGCCGCTTTTCTCCATGATTCGTTTAAAATTTTGCCAAAATTAAGTCTGGTGAGTCTCCTATCGTTACTTGTTTTGACAAAAGTATAGCAGGATTAGTAATAAGCCGCTTTTATAGATTTGAAGACGGTCCTGTCTAAAGGCTGAAGATAGTGTGTTGTGAGGTGGCAAGCAAAGCAGAATTATGTCATTATCTTCTGCAAATGTCAATACATCTATTGCGTTTGTATGAGAGGTATGGCTGTCCAAAATCAGAAGGCATTTTCCTTCAGACTTTCTAGGTAAAAAATGCTCCTTTAGCCAACGATGAAACAACTCTGCGTTTACATATGCCGACTTTTTTGACATATAAACAACGGATCCTGGTGACATATCTACTTCAAATTCAGATTTCTTATTAGTACCTTTAAATATGCAGGCGGAAGGTAAAATGAAACCTTCTGCATTGCAACCTTGCAACCTTTTTCAGCTATAACCAACGAAGGTTTAGTATTAAGTTGTAGACCAGTCTCGTCTACGTTGTAAATAGAACCTGGTTTATCGAATAAATTATTTTCTTGTAAGACCTGATGCAATAAATCAAAATAATTCTTTACAGCCCCCTTTGAGATTCCCAACGTTCTACTTCTTGATAATCTCTCGGCTTTTCTTATTGACAGTTTCGGATTTTTCCTTAAGAACGACTTTAGCCTATCACACCCCGCTTTTTCTTATTGTTTATTAAATTTGCGTTGTATTTGCAATCTTTCAGCTAGTCTAAATGCCATTTCCCTCACATCATCCATAGTAGGAGAAAAACAAAACCTCCGAAGCTTCACTATCTGAGTTACCATCTTCTTCTCGGATTTGTGACCAAACGTGCTCACAAGGCCCATTTTGCCTTAGTTCATCATTTTTTTTAATTGTTCTTTTTAAGGTTCTAACGGGAATATTGTATATTTTCGACACCTCCCCAACCTTTGCTCCGCTATTAACGGCTGTAGCTGCCAACTTTAAGTCCACCTCTGACCAATTTCCACGAGTGGCAGTTTTTTTTTGTAAAAGGAAGGTATATCTGCAAAAAAAATATGCAAAAGTAATATTGGCATCTCAACCGAATATGTTTAGGCATCTCGACAGTTTATAAGGTAGCGATGCTATATTTTCCAAGACGATTGTCTTTTAGTTAACCGCTAGCAAAACGTAGTTGAATATAACCTCAAATAATGTAGTTTCAATAAACATAATCGATTTACAAATAATCACCACAAATTATGGCGTACTTATGGTTTGGCTATTACGACCATAAAATTTTCAATGCACTCAAAATATTAAAATTTGTATAACTTACCGTTAACAACAGATATTCACTTTTTTCGCTATACACGTGACTAATGTAACTCTCTACTTAACAACCGTAGAGAGACTGATTTATTCAAACAGGAAAAAGACGAAAAAGGCCACGACGTATTTCGTTCCCCAAGGGGGAGAGCGGGCTGCACGAGCTTTCCAAGCTCCTTTGGCCACAATCATGGATTCGCAGCATACATACATACATACATTACGTATATGTGCACGTTGGGATAGGTCTAGTCAGGATAGGATCGGAAGTAACGGAGTTAGGGTTCTGAAGTGGAAAATTATACCCCAGCATTCGCTTAATTAGCCGCGCACATAGTGTCCGTATATGCAGTGACCATACCGCTACATGTGTATGAGGAAAACCCCCTGAAAAAACCTCATACCAGGTAGACAGTAACGGAAATCGAACCCATTACCTCCCGAATTCTAAGCAGGTCGCGTCACCACTACGCTACAAGCTTGGTGGTTATTCAAACACCACACAGCTGGGGAAACGGCATCTCTTCCACTATGGCATCTCTAACGGATATACCCTATATTAATATTAACTATTAACAAGTGTTTAGTTAGTTCATAAATATATAATATATAATTAAATGAGAATAACATGTCTGATATACATTTCTTGGGCGTAAATTTAATCTTTTGCACAGTTCTACATCATGCACTAAGACTTTATTACGGACGAAACCTTGTGAAAATAAACCGTTTGTTATAAAATGACTACTTGATTCATATTTTTTTTGGAGATTAATAATTTAAATTTACATATTTGCGGTCATCAGTTAGAAAAACCCCAAACTCGCCCATAATCTCTTTTATAAAGTTCTTTATGAATTATTACCGCACCGAGTATAAAAACTAACGGATAAAAGGGAACGAAAAAGCCTACTGTGCAACAAAAACTAAATTAAGGTTGTAATTATATTTATCGGATTTCTTATGCAGAGATTTACGAACAAGCTCATTAAGAAAATCCAATATACACTATTTCACGCAAGGGTTTAGTTTTAGGGAACAAGAAACGGTGGGAAACAATTTAACAAAGCAACACCTTCGTATAACAAAGGACCGCAAAATAAATAGTGTTGAGGTTAGGGTTTAGAAATAATATAAATAATAGAAACAGCTATAAATTAATGCTAGAGAAACAAGTTAGAAGGAAAGGTGATAAAAAATAGATTGCCATAATTTCCATTTAAAACGTCTGTAAGAGATAGAACTAATTAGAGTTCAAATCATGTTTAAAGATTTATAAAATTATGTGATTATTTTTTCAGACCGTTCAGATCGAAGTCACTTTAACATATAGAAGTTCGCATGAATAATGAAGGTGAATGAGAGGGAAGCTATTAATCAATGCAATTTACTAACGCCAGAAACTTCAATTTAAACTAAGTTGTTTGAGCCAATTTCCCTCGTTATTTAAAGTGAAAAATAGTATCAATCAGATCAGCTCGTAAAGAGCCGCAAATAAGTATTACTTTTTATTTGGCAGTAAATTGATGAGAGGACTGATGGCAAAGTAGGAAATAGCTGATTAAAGTGATTGGAAGGCAGATGCGGTCACAATTCAGTATCCCTTTTTAAATTGGTCATGTATTGGATGTCATAAAACGACAGATGCGAATTCAAAATCAATTTGTTTCGTTCCTTATGTTCTTGTTACTTCTTTTAAAAGTCAATTTATACAACGGCTTCTAATTAAGAATCCTTATCATCGGAAAGGAGGTTGGGTTTAAAGCAAATGAAACTTTTGAATTTCAATCGGCGAATATTTAAACAAAGAAAAATTAATTGGTGATTTTAAATTCATCGCGATCCACGATTTCTCATTAAAAATTTTTATGAGATCTCTAAAAGCTACGCTTCATCCTCTCTTAGCAAGTGGTTTTGAAACAGGGGAACTTAAACACGCTCAGGTTCTTCATAATAACATAGTCTCAATGCAAACTAGACAAAACACATCTTGAAAAATATTTAAATGAAATTAAGCATAATTATGAATACTTACTAAGTTTTATTTTATTAATTGTGGAAAAACAAAACGCAACACAAGTACTCTACTGAAACCTTTACAGTTTCTATTGCTATGTAAAGTTATTCACATTTCAATAATTTCGGTACAATTGTTATTTATTAGCAGAGAGTATCAAGAAACCTGCGAACGTTTCCTGTAACTAATATTCCCTATTTATATAATTTTGAAGCTGCCTTGTGAAGTGTTGCCTGTATTACTAATGTTACTAATCTTCTGAGTTAGCGTTGAAAGTAATTATAAAATGACATAATTTAATATCATGCGAAAAAATTAGTATGTATATAAAGTTATAAGCAATGGTAATCTGTTAAATGTTCTACTACTTCAACGCAACGCCCAACAAACTTTAATCATATTACTTAAACGTCGAGTATAGTGCTTTACAAATGGTATTTAACTCACAAATTATTTCTGAAATTTTAGAAGTTGCTGTAATTATTTTACAGTTGATTATTCAAGAAGTGTACCTACACATAAATAACTTGGAAGGAATTGGATTTATTGCTTTGTTATGTATGCTTAACAAATGCACTATTTATAACCTGCGTTAGTTATACAAGTTAAACACTTCATAAAATGAATGTTAAATATTGCCAAAAGAATTTGACTCTAACTTTAGGTCAACAATCTGAGAATAACTATAATTGGCAGTACAAAGTTCAGTGTTTCACATGATGTTCAAATTCATTTTTTCTCTACAATAACTCGATTGCAGATAAGCAGTGAACTGAACTACTATTTTTTGCCTGGGTAACTAAATTTGACATTGATATGATAAACTACTATATATATATATATATATATATATATATATATATATATATATATATATATATTATAATATATATATATATATATATATATATATATATATATATATATATATATATATACACTTGCGTGCATAGAAATCGGCCCACTGTAAACTTTTGACTTTAACTAAAGTTTGCTGAATCTATCTATGATTAAGAAAAAATATTTACTGTTTGAAAGACAATTTCATACGCTTTAATGTAAGTTTACATTTACTAAAAATTTATTTCGGTTTCTTAGTCTTAAAATTGTGAAATTAACGCATGAAACAAATTATCGTTTCTTGTTACTAAAATAAAAGTGGTTTACTGATAATTACAGAAATTAACTTATAATTTTTAATAATGGGTATGACTCTTGCCTAATAACATCCCTCATACGATTCGGCATAGATCTAATCTTAGCAATTGTTTCTTGTGGGATGTCAAGCCACTCTTCTACTGCCACAATAAGCTCTGGGATCGAGGTTGAAGTCTTGCACGAATTCTTTGTTTTAACTCATCCCATAATGTTCGATTGATTTAGATCGGCTGCATGTGCCAATCTATAATCCGAAAACCGACTTCTGTAATGTAGTCTTGCACGATTCTTGCGGTGTGCGCCCTAGCATTATCATGCATAAAAATAAATTTGTCTCCAATGTAATCGACGTGACACGAACTGCTAAAATTTTCCCGATGTACCTAGCACCAGTTAAACCTCCTCTACCGTGACCACGGTCGTCCCTTCGGATGAAAACAGGATCGGTTCGTGCTCCCATAGAAATTGCACCCCAGATCATGCAAGAACCACCCCCATAAGCAATCCACTCTTCAATTCAGCATTCTGCAAATCGCTCTCCTGGTCTCCGGTACACTTTTACTCTTCGGTCGTTGCCATAGAGGCATATCCTGGTCTCATCTGAGAATAGAACAGAACCCCACTGTTCCAATGTCCAATTCAGATGATCCCGTGCGAAACGCAGGCGTGCTTTACAAGTCAGGTTACGTTCCTTCGCCTTACTGTCCACTGACAATACCATCGTATTTCACGGAGCTGCTGTTGCACTTGGACCGCATTAAGGCGACGATTCCTTAATGTTGTTGACACAATGAAGCGGTCATCACGATCCGTTGTGTATCGTTTTCTGCCGGTTCCAGGTCTCCTGAAAGGATTCAGTCTCTTGAGAACGCTGGTAGGTTCTTCGAACAGTGCGTGTCATCTCCAGTTGGCGAGCAACAGTTCGCTGGCTAAGACCATTTTCAATTAGAGCAATTACTTGGCGGCTTTGCGGTGTAGTATGCATTAACCTAATACATTTTAAACTAATCAAATTGCGAAAACTAATAATGTAAAATTTCAGTTGAAATGCAATAAATTCAATCTGTCAGAAGTTTGTTATTCGTTATAATCACAACTTAAATAAATTTCATTTATTTACCGGTTCCTATGCATATAAACGCTAAGCACTCTTGATCAATTTCAACTTCTATCAAAGCATATTAAATTGTCTTTCAGACAGCGT
Organism: Vesta saturnalis; assembly: GCA_036346205.1. Lineage (NCBI taxonomy): Eukaryota > Metazoa > Arthropoda > Insecta > Coleoptera > Lampyridae > Vesta > Vesta saturnalis. Next base: position 795,970 of record JARFJB010000889.1, read on the forward strand.
AGATTTTTTCTTGATCTGATAAATAGATTCGAAACGAAATATAGTTCAAGTCAAAAGTTTACAGTAGGCCGATTTCTATGTGCAAGTGCAAGTGTGTATATATATATATATATATATATATATATATATATATATAACAGACTGTCCAATTATTTGCTCAAGGCACATAAATTACTGAAGATAATCGGACTTCAATCCAAGAACAGCACCCCTCTACATTCCAGGAACAGAATCTGATTAACAACTCCCTTAAAAGAATTTACGCAGTGAAACCACAGATGGTGAGTATTCGCCAGAAATAGTTTTGTAATTGATTCATAAAGATAAAGCAAGTTTAAATACGTATTCATCTTACTGACATCTATTCTACTTTTTGTTTTTTAGTAGTAAGTAATAGAATCACACACCATCAACCCTCTATAAGCCTAAACATGGTAAGAAGCAGTGTATATTTTTTATTACATTTTTAAATATGTATTTGCAACATTTTTAATACAAACGTTTCTAGTTTCGCCTTTTACATCTACCTAAGACGATCATGGTTAAGCCCTGAAAAGGAGTATGTTAAAGACCACTTTGCAATAAATTTACCAACCCAAGCGTTACCGTCACTACATGACTGCCAAGAATTAATAACAAATTGTGACATCTTAATGCACCGATCAGCTATGCACGTAATGGCGTGGGTAGATGGAGAAATAAAACGGCGAAGAGTAAAAAGACCAGATGGGAATTATAAGTAGAGCTGACGCAATTGGCGTATATATTGCCAATTTTTATTTCAGGTAAAATCGATGGACCACCGAAGAAAAGAAATGATTAAAACGCATTTAAAAATCATTTAGAAAACTTTACACTAAAAATTATCAGACTGAACAGCAAAGGTTCAGCAGCATCCGTAAACAATAAGCAGAAGAATGTACAAATGACTGTATTAAAAATGTAGAAGAATAAATATAAACGTGTATCTCAGTTTTCATTTTTTATCTATACGGATGTGCGTAAATATAAACGCTCATATTTTTGTAAATATCCTTTGTTCCATTAAGCCAAATCTTTATCTGAGATTGTGAATACAAAGTTAAAATGAAACTAATCAGATTGATATTTTGACTCATTATTTTTCCATTTAAATTGTAGGCGACTCAAGGCTTTTCCTAAAAGTGAACGTTAGTATTAAATTTTACTGTTCCTTACTTGTCCTTAAAAAGTATATTTGTATGATCACTTTAAAATGACCATGTCAATATTAGTCACAAGTCCTCAAAGTTACTGTGACATATATATATATATATATATATATATATATATATATATATATATATATATATATATATATATTGAGATGAATCTAATTACGTGCAAGTAGCTATGAAATTTGCATAGTGTAGTTTTACTTTAGTTTGTACAAAATGGTACATTTCAGTTAATAATTCTAGAATAAAATGATTAATAAACATTGAGATGTTTGAAAATTTAAATATTTCTTAATATAATTTTAATAATGTTAGTTTAAGTTGTCGACAGCACAGAACATAGAAGTATAGGGATGTTTGTTTTCGTTTATGAGTTAATTCAAGTTTTCATTTAGTTTTGTAAGTTTATATTAAACAATATTCCTAACGACATGTAATACAGGTTGTGGTTGACAGAAATAATGTTAAAACTAGATTTAGGCTGGTATCAATGTCGCAATTCACTTGTACGCAGCCAAGATTAGTGAAAACATTCGTATTTGTGCAAAACTTATGAAAAACAGAACAAGCACATTAGTGAGTGACTATAAGACATGAATCATGCAGCAGTTCTGGGATTATTGTGTTTAATCAACAGTTTATGGCCTTAAACTAGTGTATGACAACATTCCAACACTAGTCGTAGGAGAACTTTTTGAACCTACGAAAGTGATATTATAAATTAATTTGTGACTTGAACATTAAATTTAAACACTTACATTAACAATTATAGTGTTTAAAAGTGTGAAATTAACATTAAAAGCATAAAACAAAATTAGGTTATGTTTTCCTCGCACATAAATTTTGTAAAAAGTATTTTAAATTGAGACAATTTATAGAAAATAAATTAGTAGAGGCAAAAATAGTAAGGTAGCCTCAATTTCATATTATAATTCCTTATATTTATGTCCATTTTTGTTAATTTTAGTTTGTAAGAGTTTTGGTAGAATTTAAGTAATTTTCCTTTCAAATTGGCAGTAGACATATAAGGCCGATCCTGGACCAGTTCAAGGTCACCCATGTAAATCTTATGGGGATTTATTTCAAGGTCAAGTGAGTTTTCTCGTTATGCCAGAACGCGCTCCACGTCTCAAGCATGCTTGTGGTGGGGGATTTAAATTTTTGGAGTCACTCGCCCTCTGGTGGTGAAATCGGAAGCTTTTGGAGCTCTTTCAAGGTCGAACTTTAAGCGGGAGATTTAAAATGTAGTTGGTCAAGGTCAAAGCTAAAAAGTTGCAAGGTAATCATAAATCAAAAATAGTTTTGAAGGTCAAAGGTTATTGACTTACGGTGGTGTCATATTTCTTAGAAATATAAAAGGTCAAGGTGAAAAGCTAAAATAGAAGTTGCAAGGTAATCATAAATCTAAAAATAGTTTTCAAGGTCAAAGGTTATTGACCTACGGTGGTGTCATATTTCTTAGAAGTATAAAAAGGTCAAGGTGAAAAGCTAAAAATAGAAATTGCAAGGTAATCATAAATCTAAGAATATAATTTTCAAGGTCAAACTTTTAGCGGGAAATATAAATTTTGGAGCTGATCATCATCATCATATTATATTTATAGTCAAGGTCAACAGTAGGTATTTAACAAGTTTAAGCATGTTGTAATATGTAGGACGCATATTTCTTATATAAACTGCAGCGAGCTGTATGTTGAGATCAGTCTGCAACACATAATTGTTAAATATGGAATTAACAGGGTTAAACCAAAGCACCTATTGCAAACCCTTTAAGAATGCGTGCGAGCTCGATATATCGAGAAAGTATAAAGTAACGAATATGGATATAATTAATACTAAGTACGGTGAACGTATAGTGATAGAAACGGGTGATTTTAAATGTGTATTACCGGAACGCTTTTATGTGTATTTCAAAAAAGAAGAAACACGAATTGAAGAATTTAAAACACTCCTAAACACGAAGGATGTGTTTATAAGTAGTTTGGTGCAGCTGGCAAAACAACAAACATAACATTTTCTTTTAATAGTAGCACCCCACCATATGTAAAATTGAAATACTAGAATTATTTTCTTAAGCAGCGTTTAGTCATAGTGAAATTGTGAGCAAGTAAAGTCATGCAAGTAGCAATAAAATCATTTCTGGAACGATCCAAACTCAGAAGTTCACCGTTATATATGGATACATCACATCATTGCAGTAACAATCTGAATAATTTAACATTTTGTTGGTGCTGTCAAAATAGTGATGGTAGTAGTAGTAGTAAAATGAAGAGAAACACGATGAAGGTTATTCTTCTGCTAAGACTGACTGCGCATCATCATTTCAATATAAGGATGAAGTGTATAAACAAGCAGCTAAGGAATACTTAATCGATTGTACCTATTATAAACTATCGAACGATACTCATCATGCAAAACATCTGGAAATTGATACAGTACACCTCAACCTTGCACCAGTGGTGCGTATTGGGTGCGTAATTGTGATCAAAGCAATAATGTAGTGTTGGATATGAAGGAATGGAATGAGCTTCTAAGATGGCATTCATATGTAGAATTACAATTTTTCGATCTCAAGAAATTGAAAATGAAATTGATTGGTCAAATGTAAATGAAGAAGATATAATCTATGATCAACATTATGAATCTCTATCTAGTAATCTTGGTATTTATTACAATTGGGAATTAATTAAAGGATATGACAGAATTTTGAAAACTGTTATGATAGAAAACTACAAGTGCTGTTCTTGTACATTCAACTCACATAGTATAGAAGAACTATTCAATTTAAAGGATATAGTAAGCTATAGATTGGAATTTCTTGAATCTTACAATCTGGTGTGTTTTATGAAAAGTTCATACAACAAGTTGTTGACTACCGTCGTTTTCGTGAGAAAGAATTCAGTGGTGGTGATGATGACATTTATAAAGATATTGATGATGTTATAAATGCTAAGTATAATATTAATTCACATAACACTGTATGTTTAATGGAAATTTTGTATTATCGTCCTGCTTATCTAATGTATAGCATTTACTGAATAAAGAAATAACTATGATTTGTTTTTCTCAATTTAGGTATAAATACCCCTTCTATCCATCCATGTAAACAATGCTAGTTAAGAAGCGAAAGAGTGTAGGTGGTGGTGGTTTGGTGAATGGTCTAATCAATAAACTTCCGTTTGAATTGCATTTACCTGGTTACCAGTATTGCGGTCCTGGTACAAAGTTGGAAAACGACTCGCACGCGGTGACCTCGGCATTAATCAATTAGATGCTCAGTGCAAACTTCATGATATCAGTTACAGAGATTACCGAGATTTAGAAAGTAGACATAAAGCAGATAAAATTTTACAAAAAAGCTTGGGAGCGCTTTAAATCATTAGACGCAACGCTAGGTGAACGAACTGCAGCTTTAGCAGTCAGTACCATCATGAAAGCAAAGAGAAAATTGGGAATGGGGTGTAAACGTCGATCTAATATGAAGAAGAAATGCAATGGTGGAAATTTATTGCATTTACGAAAGACAATAGCTAAAAAATTAAACCTAACGGAAATTTCACAGACACAATAAAGTCAGCGCTTTCAACGGCAAAACGTGTGGTAAAAATTTAGGAGGAAAGAAAAACATTAAAGTTCCTAGAGTAATTCCCTACCTAAACAAGGAGGGTTTTACCATTTCTTATTCCGTTATTCGCAGGATTATCAGCAATCGGTGCTTTAGCTGGCGGTGCATCAGGAATTGCTAAAGCAGTCAATGATGCTAAAAATGCTAAAAATTGCAGGAAGAGACATCGCGCCATAATCGCATGATGGAATCGGTCGCTATAGGCTCCATGAATAAGAAAGGCGGTGCACTATATCTAAAACCAAACAAATCTGGTGGTGGTGCATTATACTTAAAACCGTTTCCAAAAACTGAATAGATTACCCGGAAAGACCGTTAACGGATACTGATTTAAAGAAATACTCCAAAACGTACCGTACTTTAGGGATATTTTATGAGAGATAGCATGCCTAAATTGCCACGGAAAAATGAATCTGGAATTATTAACTTAGATAGCCAAAGAGGACCAGGTACCCATTGGGTTTGCTACAAAAAGCGTGGTAAAAGGGTATGGTATTACGATAGTTTCGGTAATATTCGACCACCAAACGAAGTGATTAACTACTTTCGGGGTGTAAAATATATTATAATTACAACCAAGATCAAGAGTTTAATACAATTATTTGCGGACACCTATGCCTACAATTTTTATATAAATAATCAGCACAACATCAAATTTTCTCAGTTATGTCAATAACATTCAGTTTAGAAGGTGTTGGTAACACAGCTAGCTACAACTTCTATCCACCGATAGAGCTAGATTTGGGGAAGAAATACGTTATTGGATTGGTTGGATTTTACGGCTGCAACAGCATTAGAAACATTTATGCAGGCAACGATAGATTTTATTTTAGAACAAATCCATCTCATTTGCAAGTGATTAATATTCCACACGGTGCATATGAGTTAGATGAAATTAACGATTATCTAAAATCTAAAATACCCACAGAAAAGTTTATCATTAGAGCAAACAACAATACACTTAAATGTGAGATAAACAGTTCATTTGAGATTGATTTTACTAAAGAAAATTGTATTGGGCGCATGCTAGGGTTTGAGTCTAAAATATTAGAACCAAATATTTTACATACATCTGCGTTAGACATCCAAATACTTAAACACACTAATCTACACGTAGAGTGCAACATTATAAAGGGATCTTATCGAAACGGGAAACCTGCTAAAGTATTATATGAGATTGATGTTTCAGTTCCTCCAGGTTATCGTCTAGATAAAACTCGAGCAATACTCAATATTTAGAAGTAAACACTGACATTATTAGTAATATAACAATTAATTTGACTAATCAAAAGGGTGAATTAATAGACTTTGGTGAAAGTGAACCATTCACTGTACGCTTAGAACTAAAAGAACATGGGTCTGAGAATTAATCCAGGACCAATTCCATCTTTCAAAAACTCATATAAAAGACATCATCCCTACAGTAAGTCATTAATTAGTCATCAACCTTCATTGCGGTTAACATCTGCAGAGAAATACTTTTTAACGTCAATTGGTTTAAAAGTTCTCAACCACAATGGCAGAATCGTTAAACGTCTTTCAAAACGTACATTTTGATGATACTATAATTAAATCAGATATTCACACTTATCTTCCATATGGATCTTCTAAATATGGACCTTCCGAAGAAATACGAATCTTAATTCAAAGTCAAGATCTAATTACGGCTACTTATGATAGTTTTCTGTACATAGAAGGTAAACTTGAGCTCAAAAAGAAGATGAAAGAAAAGCATGCAGCTTAACCAACAATTTCCCGAACTTTCTTTTCGAAGAAATTCGTTATGAGTTAGGTGGTCAGAGAGTGGATGTTTGTAGAAATCCAGGAATAACATCTACGCTTAAAGGATATATTTCTTATACGGCAAGCAAAAGCAAAGCACTAAGTCATTTAGGATGGTCACCAAAGAATGAAGAACCATTACAAGTAGAATTCGATGAGCAAAATGGAGAAAAATCTTTTACAGTATGCATACCATTGAACCACATATTTGGAATAATGGAGGATTATCGTCAGGTAATCGTGAATATGCGCCAAGAGTTGGTTTTAATTCGATCTAGAAGCGATACAAACTGTTACTATGGTGAAGTGATGCCGCAATAACCTTAAATAAAATTCAATGGAAAGTACCGCACTTAACACTTAGTGATGCTGCGAAACTTAACTTGTTTCAAGGAATCAATAAAATTCTATTATTACTGTTCCATTTCGACAATGGGAGTTGTATGAATTGCCTGCTTTAAAACAAGCAACCTCAGACATATGGCCAATAAAACATCAACGCAACTGGAAAAACCACGTTGGATAATTGTTGCATTCCAACAAGGTAAAAGGTATACAAGGTCAGCAAGGGCTGGAAATTTTGATCACATTAACATCAGAAATCTTAAAGTACATCTGAATTCTGAGTATTATCCATATGAAGCAATGCATTTGAACTTCAGTGCCAACCAATATATACCTGCCTATCGCAATTTTTGAAATTTCGTTGTGATTACTATGGTGAAGATGATAAAGATGCATTATTCAACTATTCCGAATTCAAATCATGTCCAATATTTGTAATGGACTGCTCTAAACAAAATGAATCTTAAAAAACTCAACAGTGGACATCAAATTGGAAATGGAATCTCTAACACCTTTCGATAATGGAATCGTTGTATATGGTCTTATTCTCCATGATGCTATTGTACAGTACAGTCCACTCACCGGAGAAGTGAAAAATTATAATTATTATTGTAGTATAGTCTAATATATAAATAAAGATGTTGTAATTATTCGTTTAGTTTTATTTCATCCATCAAAGATGAAAGTAGTTGCTCAGAAACAAAAACTCTCAATTCAAAATCATGACTTTGATGAAAAGTCTATTACTTCAAAACATGGTGATTTACTTCCTAATAGTATACGTGGTATTATATGCGGCCCTCCAATTGCGGTAAAACAAACGCAATGATCAGTCTGCTTACTGAAAAAATGGTTTGAAATTTAAACATGTATACGTATACTCTAAGTCATTGAATCAAAACAAGTACAAACTTTTACAGGAAATCTTACTTCCAATGAAGGACATAGGTTACTTTACCTTCAGCGACAATCAAGATGTGATTGAGCCTAATTGTGCAAAATCAAACTCTATTTTTATTTCGATGATATCGCTTGTGAAAAGCAAAATAATATAAGAGCATATTTTTCTATGGGTAGGCATAACGATATTGACTGTTTCTATTTGAGTCAAACTTACAGTAAAATTCCAAAGCAATTAATTCGTGATAATGCGAATCTAATTATATTATTTGAGCAAGATGAATTAAACTTAAAACATGCGTATGAGGATCATATAAGTCCCACCATAAGCATGAAATTGTTTCGGGACATGTGTTCAAAGTGCTGGGTAGATCCGTTTGGTTTCATGGTCATAAACAAGGATGCTGAAGTTAATAATGGTCGCTATAGGAAAGGATTTGATGAATATATAATACCTTAAAACTGGTTTCAGTAGTAACTGATCTGTTTAGGTATTAACAGCTATCTGTTTAGTGTAAACAGCTACCTGTTCAAGGTGAACCGGTACCTGTTTGTCGCAACAGCTACCTGTTCATGGTAAACGGGTACCTGTTCATTAAATCCGTTTTGGTATATAAGGCGAATATATATATAATACCTTAAACCGCATTCAGCAGTTTAGTAGTAACTGATCTGTTTAGGTATTAGCAGCTATCTGTTTAGTGTAAACAGCTACCTGTTCAAGGTGAACCGGTACCTGTTTGTCGCAATGGACAACAAGGAGAGGATATTAAAGAAAAAATTATTCAGGCTCGTAAAATAATACGGCAGAAGTATAACAGTATTAAGACTGCTCGCATTGATAATGAAAGAACATTCGAAAGTACTTATAAGCCTTTAATAGAACCTCTAACTGAAATAGTAAATAAAATCGATAAAAAAACACCTAAAAAGGAGGAGGAGGTCATTGATGTTAAACCTAAAAAACCACCCGTATTGATATTTCCAAGAAAGCACGCCACTATCCCCACTAGTCCGCTAGCTCAAGTTCAATGGACCCCACGTCTCACTCCATTAGGTGATTCAAGTAAGGGTGCTACTAGTCCACTAGCTCAGCTTCCGTTTTTTCAAGAAATCCTCCTCAAGTCTTCCATCTTTCTTGGAAACATCAGTCATGGGGAGATTAATACTGGGGAGGAAGAAGAAGAACTGTCTAGTATCGTAGATGATTCCATAATGAACCCATCTCGGAAGAATTTCTCGAGCAGTACAATGAATTGCCGCGTATATATGTTGAACGTATTTTGAAGAATGCTGAAGGTGATATTGATCATACGTATGGAGTCCACTATGATACCAAAACTGATAAATGGACAATTGGTAATACACCCATCACAATTAAAGGAGACGATATAATTATTAAAGGTGTCACGTATAAAGGGACTCCAGGATTATATGATCTGCTTATTATGAATGAACCCGACTTAAGTCTAGTAAAGTCAACAGATAGAAAAATATAGAACTATTTTAGAACAATGTAAAAGCAATTTGACAAAGGCCAATTAAGGAGCCAGAAGGGTTAAAAATAATAAACTGCTGTCATCACACCCACAAACCAAGGGAGGAGGTGGACATAATTTTTAAGGAATTAACAAACCCATTAATATAATTTGGAAGATATAAGACTAATTGACTGAAGTATTTAGGATAAAAATTGAGAAAAGTTTTAAATAATAATATAATTTAGAAGAACTTATGAAATGAAAATTGAAAACGAACAACCTTTTAAACAATATAAATGAATGCATTAATTTGACATGTCAACTAATAATTCCCTAAAATTTGGAAGTAATTCAGTATCAATTAAAGAATAACTCAGTTAAACAATTGATCTAATAATTTGATTGAGATAAGAAACAGAATGTGGCATCATAGATCCAAGATGTCATCACTGGCAATACTTTTCAAATGGTTCATTTGTGGAAATGTTGACACATTGGGTGACCTGAAAAATTGGTATCTTAATAAAGGATACCTGATTTGTTTACAACATCGAACACTTTAAAAGAACGCCACTAAGGCGTGGGGAAAAGCTAATGCAACTTAAAAAATTTAATAAATTAACCATGTCAAAATTAATCGTATGAATTACAACCGCACGAAAAATATTAAACAAGGCAACAATAATTGAGGTTTGGACTTTGGAGCGAATTAGCTAATTTAACATATCAAAACATAAGGATTTAATAATATTAGTGGTCATCATTTTTCGAAAACTTATGGACTAAAAGATTAAAAAAAAAGGTAAAATTACCTAAGGCTTAAACTAATTTTGAAAAAGGGGAAACCACCAATTTACTGATCCGGTAAAGATTCTCAATGGAATTTATAAACAATATTTTGGAGTCAATTTATTTACTATAGAAAAGAAAGCTGAATTTGACGTGTTATCAAACCATTAAAGGTTTTTGAAGTCATTAGCTAAGGTAAATATAAATGGATTATAAATTATACATAAATGATTATAAAATTAACATAAATATTAAATGAACCCAAAATGTTGGTATAATAAAAGTAGAGGTTATCTAATAAAAATATTCAGGAACATATTTGGGAATATACATCATAAATTTAAAAGTTTTTACAAATGGATACACCCAATTGTTATGAAATTTTAAGATTGTGAAATTTCATTATAACCCACTAAAGTGCTTAAATAAGAAATCCTGAATTGGAGGGTTTTATAACATGAATTACAAAAACAAAGATCCATTATATCTAGTAGAAATGCTTCGCTCCAAGAATAATAAGTTATTCGTAAAATGGTGGGATTGAAGTATGGATCAATAAGTGAATTGTTTTATAAATTAACTATTTTAAACATATTAATTGGTCATGTATTGGATGTCATAAAACGACAGATGCGAATTCAAAATCAATTTGTTTCGTTCCTTATGTTCTTGTTACTTCTTTTAAAAGTCAATTTATACAACGGCTTCTAATTAAGAATCCTTATCATCGGAAAGGAGGTTGGGTTTAAAGCAAATGAAACTTTTGAATTTCAATCGGCGAATATTTAAAAAAGAAAAATTAATTGGTGATTTTAAATTCATCGCGATGATTTCTCATTAAAAATTTTTGAGATCTCTAAAAGCTACGCTTCATCCTCTCTTAGCAAGTGGTTTTGAAACAGGGGAACTTAAACACGCTCAGGTTCTTCATAATAACATAGTCTCAATGCAAACTAGACAAAACACATCTTGAAAAATATTTAAATGAAATTAAGCATAATTATGAATACTTACTAAGTTTTATTTTATTAATTGTGGAAAAACAAAACAAACACAAGTACTCTACTGAAACCTTTACAGTTTCTATTGCTGTAAAGTTATTCACATTTCAATAATTTCGGTACAATTGTTATTTATTAGCAGAGTATCAAGAAACCTGCGAACGTTTCCTGTAACTAATATTCCCTATTTATATAATTTTGAAGCTGCCTTGTGAAGTGTTGCCTGTATTACTAATGTTACTAATCTTCTGAGTTAGCGTTGAAAGTAATTATAAAATGACATAATTTAATATCATGCGAAAAAAATTAGTATGTATATAAAGTTATAAGCAATGGTAATCTGTTAAATGTTCTACTACTTCAACCAACGCCCAACAAACTTTAATCATATTACTTAAACGTCGAGTATAGTGCTTTACAAATGGTATTTAACTCACAAATTATTTCTGAAATTTTAGAAGTTGCTGTAATTATTTTACAGTTGATTATTCAAAAGTGTACCTACAATAAATAACTTGGAAGGAATTGGATTTATTGCTTTGTTATGTATGCTTAACAAATGCACTATTTATAACCTGCGTTAGTTATACAAGTTAAACACTTCATAAAATGAATGTTAAATATTGCCAAAGAATTTGACTCTAACTTTAGGTCAACAATCTGAGAATAACTATAATTGGCAGTACAAAGTTCAGTGTTTCACATGATGTTCAAATTCATTTTTCTCTACAATAACTCGATTGCAGATAAGCAGTGAACTGAACTACTATTTTTGCCTGGGTAACTAAATTTGACATTGATATGATAAACTACTTTCATATGTACATTATATATATATATATATATATATATATATATATATATATATATATATATATATATATATATATATATATATATATATATATATATATATATATATATATATATATATATATATATATATAATTTTGGGCATGAAATCCCCACTGTAAACTTTTGACTTTAACTAAAGTTTGCTTCGAATCTATCTATCAGATTAAGAAAAATATATACTGTTTGAAAGACAATTTCATGCTTTAATGTAAGTTTACATTTACTAAAATTTATTTCGGTTTCTTAGTCTTAAAATTGTGAAATTAACGCATGAAACAAATTATCGTTTCTTGTTACTAAAATAAAAGTGGTTTACTGAAATTAAGAAATTAACTTATAATTTTTTAATAATGGGTATGACCCCTCTTGTTAACATCCCTCATACGATTCGGCATAGATCTAATCAAGTTGCAATTGTTTCTTGTGGGATGTCAACCACTCTTCTTCTACTGCCACAATAAGCTCTGGGATCGAGGTTGCAGTCTTGCACGAATTCTTTGTTTTAACTCATCCCAAAATGTTCGATTATTTAGATCGGGACTGCATGCTGGCCAATCTATAATCCGAAACCGACTTCTGTAATGTAGTCTTGCACGATTCTTGCGGTGTGCGCCCTAGCATTATCATGCATAAAAATAAATTTGTCTCCAATGTTCGACGTGGAACGAAAATTTTCCCGATGTACCTAGCACCAGTTAAACCTCCTCTACCGTGACCACGGTCGTCCCTTCGGATGAAAACAGGATCGGTTCGTGCTATAGAAATTGCCCCAGAATGCAAGAACCACCCCATAAGCAATCCGCTCTTCAATTCAGCATTCTGCAAATCGCTCTCCTGGTTCCTCACTTTTCTCTTCGGTCGTTGCCATAAGGCATATCCTGGTCTCATCTGAGAATAGAACAGAACCCCACTGTTCCAATGTCCAATTCAGATGATCCCGTGCGAAACGCAGGCGTGCTTTACAAGTCAGGTTACGTTCCTTAAGCCTTCGCCTTACTGTCCACTGACTAATAGCCACTCCTCGTATTTCACGGAGCTGCTGTTGCACTTGGACCGCATTAAGGCGACGATTCCTTAATGTTGTTGACACAATGAAGCGGTCATCACGATCCGTTGTGTATCGTTTTCTGCCGGTTCCAGGTCTCCTATGAAAGGATTCAGTCTCTTGAGAACGCTGGTAGGTTCTTCGAACAGCTGCGCGTGTCATCTCCAGTTGGCGAGCAACAGTTCGCTGGCTAAGACCATTTTCAATTAGAGCAATTACTTGGGCGGCTTTTTGCGGTGTAGTATGCATTAACCTAATACATTTTTAAACTAATCAAATTGCGAAAACTAATAATGTACAAATTTCAGTTGGAAATGCAATAAATTCAATCTGTCAGAAGTTTGTTATTCGCGTTATAATCACAACTTAAATAAATTTCATTTATTTACCGGTTCCTATGCATATAAACGCTAAGCACTCTTGATCAATTTCAACTTCTATCAAAGCATATTAAATTGTCTTTCAGACAGCGTAGATTTTTTCTTGATCTGATAAATAGATTCGAAACGAAATATAGTTCAAGTCAAAAGTTTACAGTAGGCCGATTTCTATGTGCAAGTGCAAGTGATATATATATATATATATATATATATATATATATATATATATATACAGCGGACCGCGAAAATTTTATTATTGTAATAAACGTTAATTAGTGGATTTTTAATATCTTGATAATACGTCGTAATTTACTAATGGTTTTAAAATATTTTTATTTATATATTTTTATCTAAGGAATGTAGAATTGTTTGTAACTAATATGCATGTAAACACAAGTGAGTGGCAGGTGCACGCTTAAAAATGCTTTACTGAAGTTTTTCTTATGCACGCTGTTGATGTAAAAATGTCATTGGTCTAATGATTAATTGTGGCGAGACGGGCCACGATGAAAAGATATCTTTGTTACTGGAGACCCGTAAGTATAAGGTTGTTACCGACGAATTCATATTTTTAAAATTAAGATGTCGTGCAATAATTACTATGAAACTATTCCAATATAAATTAGTGTTCCTTGTTTTTTTATTACTTTTGAAAGACGGGGGTGGTTTTTAGGGAGTAGATATAGTTATGTTTGTATCGGGGGGGGGGGGGGAGTTACAGCGAGCTTTTCAATCGAGCCAGATCGATTTTTGGGTTAATTAAATCCATTCATTGTAAACAGTTTGTCTTTAAAATAATCCGTGCGTGTACATTTTTCCTTTGAATTCGCCAACACTAAGTTGTCTTTTCTTTCGGGGTTAAACCGCATCCATTAACGACCTGTGCCTGTGATCAATTGAGGGAATATTTATTCCAGTGTAAGTATGTATTTTTATATAACTGAAAACTCGCAGCAGTTTTACCAGTCTAGATAAAATATTAAATACCAAAAACTGTCTTGCAACAGTATCTTATTCGTACGCGTACTCATTAAGCTGAAATCTGCTAAAATAAAAGGACACTACAGGGCGTCTCCCGCGGGTATTTGTGCGAATTAGCATTGTTGATTGTTGTTTATATTTATAAGGGTGTAAAGGTGGCTGGTGAATGGACATAGGATGCCGCAGGTTATTAATTGTAAAAGGAAATTGCCCGTTGGTACACAATCCCAAGCCAGACCATTAAACACCTCGAATTTTATATTTATTGTTTTTATATGTTGTATAGGTGAATGTGTAACCGGAGAGAGAGGGGCACAGTATGTTGCTAACGCACTCAAACTTATATATCGGTCACGATGTTAGTGATCTATTTATAACGTACCCTTGTAAGGCTTTGTTTTAAAAAGTTTTTTATTTCAGTTTGTTGAGGTTGGATTATTTGCTTTTTTATGTGCTTTATTCCAATGTGACATGTATTTTGTACTTTAGTTGTCACTAAACAATTAGGTAATCTTTAAATTCCTTGTCTGTTTTCTTCTGATGGTCGCATTTACCTTACTACCTACGCAATTTTACTGTTGTATTTTATATGTACTGTGCTTGGCTTTATTGTTTTATGTGCTTATTTACTTAAAGACCGGCATGATTTTTTTTTGCCACATGTTTGGTGTTACGATTTTTATTTTGATTATTTATGACCCAATTGTGAGTGTGACTATATCAGTTTTGTTATTGTGTTTCTGTGTAACTAAACTGCTTTTTATTCATTTTCTCTTAATGTTATGATTTTGTATGCACTTTAACCTAATTTAATGGTGTTTTGTTATATATTTAACCCTTTCATTGTTTTTTTGTGTTATTTGATTTATTAATGCACTTGTGGATAAAGTGGGCTTTATTGGTGGTTCTTTCCCACAATAGTAGATTAACGGGTTAAACCACCAGTGCGCCAAGTTCGTTGATTTTAATTTGAGTAGCTTCATTTTTTTCCTGACCGTATGATGCAACACGTACCTCATCCAGACTATCTCATTTAGATAGCATAACGTACCCAACCCTAGACGGCCACTTCGTTTAATCAGATTTGAGGTTTGCGAGTAATTAAATATCAGACTTGTAAATAAATGCTAATGTTTTAATTAATTCCCGGAAAGTCAAAGTAAGGCAGGCAATTATTTGAGTAATAGTGACATTATTGTCAGTCAAGTCAAGATAAATCACTTAGCGATTGTTTGGTTCTTGAATTTTCATTATTGCAAATAAGTTCAAATTACTCTTTTCAAGATAGGGTACCTAGGGGACGTTACAGAGTGGTGCCTCGTGACCAGGATCGGGGGGTGTTGCTTTAAGGGCGTGTTTACTTCTTGGCAGTTCAATTACAGTAACTGTAGTAATTAAAGGAAAAACAATTTTATAAAAAGTAGAGATAGAATTGTTTAAATTTGGACAACTCAATTTAGTTTCTTTAAGCTTTGAAACATTATTTTTTGTTGTTGAAAAAACATGCATTGTGAGGGTGAAGAGTTTTTAACGTCTGTTATGAAGCGCAAGGGGGGAAATAATTTCCTTATAAGTCTAATGAAACATATAAAGGAAGATTTTGATGTAATAATTGTGAACAATTTTTTTTTCACTGATTAAGATATTTTATTAATTACAAATTGCAATTATTCTGGAAGGCGTTGACTTCATGATCTATTAAGTTTACAATATTTGATTAAGGACAGTTGTATTATCTAACTGGAGTCAGCATTTAGATTTTAGCGTATTACACCACAATATTATTACTTTTACAGGCTTGCTTGTTGACAATTGATACTGGTTATGTAACATATTTTGGGGAAGGGTGAATGTTTATTTAAGGTGAACCGCCTAAGGCCTCATAGGTACAAGCGCATAACTGTAGCCTGTCAGATATCAAGGAACACTGAAGTATGTAATCGTTGAGATATATACATATATATATATAGATATATATATATATATATATATATATATATATATATATGTCACGCAGTAACTTTGAGGACTTGTGACTAATATTGACATGGTCATTTTAAAGTGATCATACAAATATACTTTTTAAGGACAAGTAAGGAACAGTAAAATTTAATACTAACGCGTTCACTTTTAGGAAAAGCCTTGAGTCGCCTACAATTTAAATGGAAAAAATAATGAGTCAAAATATCAATCTGATTAGTTTCATTTTAACTTTGTATTCACAATCTCAGATAAAGATTTGGCTTAAGTGGAACAAAGGATATTTACAAAAATATGAGCGTTTATATTTACGCACATCCGTATAGATAAAAAAATGAAAACTGAGATACACGTTTATATTTATTCTTCTACATTTTTTAATACAGTCATTTTGTACATTCTTCTGCTTATTGTTTACGGATGCTGCTGAACCTTTGCTGTTCAGTCTGATAATTTTTTTAGTGTAAAGTTTTCTAAATGATTTTTAAATGCGTTTTTAATCATTTCTTTTTCTTCGGTGGTCCATCGGATTTTACCTGAAATAAAAATTGGCAATATATACGCCAATTGCGTCAGCTCTACTTATAATTCCCATCTGGTCTTTTTTACTCTTCGCCGTTTTATTTCTCCATCTACCCACGCCATTACGTGCATAGCTGATCGGTGCATTAAGATGTCACAATTTGTTATTAATTCTTGGCAGTCATGTAGTGACGGTAACGCTTGGGTTGGTAAATTTATTGCAAAGTGGTCTTTAACATACTCCTTTTCAGGGCTTAACCATGATCGTCTTAGGTAGATGTAAAAGGCGAAACTAGAAACGTTTGTATTAAAAATGTTGCAAATACATATTTAAAAATGTAATAAAAAAATATACACTGCTTCTTACCATGTTTAGGCTTATAGAGGGTTGATGGTGTGTGATTCTATTACTTACTACTAAAAAACAAAAAGTAGAATAGATGTCAGTAAGATGAATACGTATTTAAACATGCTTTATCTTTATGAATCAATTACAAAACTATTTCTGACGAATACTCACCATCTGTGGTTTCACTGCGTAAATTCTTTTAAGGGAGTTGTTAATCAGATTCTGTTCCTGGAATGTAGAGGGGTGCTGTTCTTGGATTGAAGTCCGATTATCTTCAGTAATTTATGTGCCTTGAGCAAATAATTGGACAGTCTTGTTACGTCCCGGCAACTACTGGAATATGATTATCTCCTTTATGGATGTTTCCGCATGGCCCATAAAATTAGCTAAATCTTTTATTTCATTACTTGGAAGATCCACTAGTGCAGTTGTTGTTACTATATGCTTACGCAACTAAGTTCCACGAGGTGCTTCCGAGTTTACTGCACCACACATATTTTAAAACTGTCTTAATAGTTTACAAACCTGCAAAAATTTATTGTTATCCGGAGGCTCAAAAAGGAATCGGTTGTCATTAAGTACACCTGCTTTTAAACGATTTGCAATGATTAGTTCAAGGCACTTTAATGTTTTCCGGACCACCAAAATCGGCACCCCTCTGGCTAATTTTCCTTGTATTATTATCCTCCTTTCCACCTTCCCGATTGAACACCACAGTCTTAGTTTTGTTCACGTTTACCTTTAGGTCTATGCTCTCACAGACTGTATCAAACTTCCTCAGAGCGGTTTGTAGATGATCCGCGCTGTCACTTAATAAGTCTGTGCCATCTGCATATACCAGAAGTCGCACATTTACGTCACCAACCATTACACCATTTGTATCGGTACATGCTTGTGTAACACATTTATCATGTATACATAGAACAACCACGGTAACATCAGACAGCCCTATCGCACTCCTTGCTCAATATTAAAGTATTCACACACACCTCCTCTCACCCTAACACATGTCCGACTATCGTTGTATACTGCCCTTATTCCACTTATTAGACCTTTGTTTATGCCATATTCATTTAATATTTCCCACAGTTTTCTCCAGAACTGTACTCACAGCACCTGCGTATTTCATTCTCGCACCATTATCCACTAGTTTGTCTACCCTAATTCTAGACGTTCGCACTACGTTTGCTTTCCTTCTCCAGACCCATTTTTGCCCTAAACACACTCTCGATACAACCAAAAAATGGTCCGATCCACACTCCGATCCGCGCATTATTTTTGTGTCTTTCATCAGGTTTCTAACCCGTTCATCATACACTATCAAGCCTATCATACTCTTAAATTCACCTCTTTGCCATGTATACATATGCGCATTTTTATGTTTAAAACACGTATTGGATACAAACAGGCTTCTCTCCACACAGATGTTCATCAGGAGTTACAATTCTCATTGACTCTTTGGTCTCCAAACTTTCCTAGAACGCGTTCGGTATGTTCTCTCTGTACACCCACCTATCCGTTCATATCCACCACTATTATCACTCTTTCGTTTGGCTTACATACGTTCAACACGTTCTCTACTTAATTCCAGAAGTTCTCACGCTCCTGGTCTCTTTCTCCATTCACCGGGGCATAGCATGCAATAAGAAAAATTCTTCGAAACTCCACTTTCGGTCTAACCCATATTACCCAGGGAGATACCAATTCGTACTGTTTAACACATCTTTTCGCTCTTTCACTTAGGATCATCGCAACTCCTTTTGCGCCATGCACTTCAGTCTCAACTCTTGACCATAGTCCTAGGCTGTCATCCTCCATCTCCACAGCATTCGTTCCTTTACGCTTGGCCCCGGTATACACAGAATTTCAAGGTGTTTTTCGTACATTACATTCGCAATTTCAAATTCTTTACCACACATTCTAACATTCCACGTACCGATTCACCTTTCATTCCTTGCACAGTCGTCAGCAACAGGGCCTGTCTGTTTCAACCTTGACCGCCCCTTGTAGCCAGGTCGATCCGAGGAAGTTGTATTGTTGTCTTGAGTAATACCATAGCGAGCAGGCAGGTTACTGGCCACATCGTGCCCCGGACGATGTAGCATTCCCTACTAACGGTATCGTCCTACTACCAGACAGTTATTCGGCTACTGTCTCGCCACGTAGGGAAGTAAGAAGTAGAAATATAGGCAGAGGCAAGAAAGATATAAGTAATAGAGTGTATACTTACTGTATGGATATCTAATTGTACATATATACATATACATGTTTTCACTTACATACCCTTCAATCACATCACGTTTCAAAAAGATTGCTCCATACGCGATTCCTGGCTCTCGCGCTTCTCACCGGACTTGCTATTATTTATTTGGGACCAGATGATTCAATTATTTTTAATTTAGCTTTCCGAGTTATATGTCTTTGTTATTTAATTTAATATTTATTATTTATTCAATTGAAGGGTAACAATAAATAACGATAATTATATATGTAATAAAATTACGACATTGTTATTACCCTATCAAACTAATGGAATACGTAGACCAAAGTTATTTTCTTATGAATTGTTATTAAAAATTGGGACAATAGGATTAACATTGACTTATTTTGAAGCACAAGTAGGTACATATTTGTATTATAGTAACCGAAACTGTAAAGAATAGGATTAATATTTAACTATGTAAATGCTAGAATTTTGCCCTTCTAAATTATTAAATAAAGAAGTATATACTTGCAAAAGACCATCTTAATGTACTAAACACCTTGAAAATATAATAAAAAAAAGTAGTTGATCTATGTTCTATTATCAATATAATAAAAAGACTACACCGACAAGCAGTAAATTAAATAAGTTACCTACAGTAATTGTTATAATTAGGTCCATAATGCTATTGTTGAAAAATACAACTTGTCTGTTCAATGAAAGTTTATTTCTTGTAAAACCTCTGGTATCTGATTTCTTATGAAGTATTATAAATTTATAAGTTTGAGTAAACCTGAAAAACGGTTATACTAATTCTATTCACAAAATAGAAACTGCTTTGTTTGAAAAGGCAAGTACCTGCTTTAAGCACATAAAAATATCGCTCATCTGGACACCACACAAGGCATATTTGACGCCAACATTTTACTGTAACAGTTACCGTTTCGTAGATAAACATTTCTTAAAAACAATTAATAACCAAAGAACTGGTGTATTTACAGTTTTTAGAAAAGTCATTTTTTACAATATCGAATTGTAATTGTTTTGACTCATTATTTTTTCCATTTAAATTGTAGGCGACTCAAGGCTTTTCCTAAAAGTGAACGCGTTAGTATTAAATTTTACTGTTCCTTACTTGTCCTTAAAAAGTATATTTGTATGATCACTTTAAAATGACTATGTCAATATTAGTCACAAGTCCTCAAAGTTATGACATATATATATATATATATATATATATATATATATATATATATATATATATATATATATATTGAGATGAATCTAATTACGTGCAAGTAGCTATGAAATTTGCATAGTGTAGTTTTACTTTAGTTTGTACAAAATGGTACATTTCAGTTAATAATTCTAGAATAAAATGATTAATAAACATTGAGATGTTTGAAAAATTTAAATATTTCTTAATATAATTTTAATAATGTTAGTTTAAGTTATCGACAGCACAGAACATAGAAGTATAGGGGATGTTTGTTTTCGTTTATGAGTTAATTCAAGTTTTCATTTAGTTTTGTAAGTTTATATTAAACAATATTCCCTAACGACATGTAATACAGGTTGTGGTTGACAGAAATAATGTTAAAACTAGATTTAGGCTGGTATCAATGTCGCAATTCACTTGTACGCAGCCAAGATTAGTGAAAACATTCGTATTTGTGCAAAACTTATGAAAAAACAGAACAAGCACATTAGTGAGTGACTATAAAACATGAATCATGCAGCAGTTCTGGGATTATTGTGTTTAATCAACAGTTTATGACCTTAAACTAGTGTATGACAACATTCCAACACTAGTCGTAGGAGAACTTTTTGAACCTACGAAAGTGATATTATAAATTAATTTGTGACTTGAACATTAAATTTAAACACTTACATTAACAATTATAGTGTTTAAAAGTGTGAAATTTAACATTAAAAGCATAAAAACAAAATTAGGTTATGTTTTCCCCTCGCACATAAATTTTTGTAAAAAGTATTTTAAATTGAGACAATTTATAGAAAATAAATTAGTAGAGGCAAAAATAGTAAGGTAGCCTCAATTTCATATTATAATTCCTTATATTTATGTCCATTTTTGTTAATTTTAGTTTGTAAGAGTTTTGGTAGAATTTAAGTAATTTTCCTTTCAAATTGGCCGTAGGCATGTTTAAGATATATATTTGGGTGTAGTAGCATCCACTATTCATGTAGAGGTAATTTCCAGGCCTTTAAAATTCATAGAATTAGTGTAAAGTCGTTAAATAAGGGTAAAAATTAACGTAGTTATTAAGTGTAAGATTTAGATCATGTTTGGTTTCAAATTAAAGATAAAATTATGGAGATTACGGAAATGTTTTTAGATTTAAGAAATGTTAAACAGGGAGAACGTTATAGGGCTTTAAAGAATTATTGTAATTTAAGAATTACATTAGCCAATAAGAATGCAGCAAATATTGGTCGTAACTAGTGAAAACATTCGAAGATTTGGTTGTCGAGTAAAATCATATAAATACAAGTGGTTTAGCTTCACAAACTCTCTTGATTTTCATCTTTTGCAACAACTTGCCAAAGTAAGCTGTTGCGAAATTTTTTTTGAAAATAATTTAAAAACAAATTAATGTCACTTCGGGTAAATAACAAAGTGCGATTTAGTATCGGAAGTGGTCACGAAACAAGTGATAGTTTTTTTTTGTTCGTGAAATAATTTAAATTAAGGTTAGTTTACCTTTTCAAACCACAAATCGTTACGTTATATAAATATTTCCGCAGTTCGACTTTGTTCATATTAAATTTATATTGTTTATGTTGATGTGCATATTTAATTGTGTTGTCTTCAAGTTTATTATTATTATACACCTTATTTATCAAAAGTGTGTTTAATTTACAACAACCATCAACGATCCATGCTATTCAAAATTTATTTTGAATTTAATTAATAAAGAAGTGATGAGCCTAAAATAAAGATTCGTGAATATTTTAATATTAATAGTGAAACCTACCTAAGTGATTAAGCTGGTTATTTAAAAGAAAACTCTGGATGTTCGAGAAGCAGAATTGCAGTTCGCAGGAGCTGTTGTCTTCAATCATCTTCAGCAGCAGTAACCCACGAAGGGAGGACATTTTATGTGAGTACTTTGTTGACATTGATACTTTATTGATATGTTCATAATTTCTATCCTGTGTAATAACCATTATGTGCAACAACAGGTATACGTGTCAAAAGGGAATGTTATTTGTTCTAAAAATTTAAATGGTTTATATTAATTGTTTTTTTTTTCATAATTCAAACGTATTTGCTTGTATGTCAAATTTCACTTTTCTTTATGGTCAAAGCATATGGTTGCGTATTCACAGCGCATGCTCACGTATATTTTTAAAAGAATTTTGTTATGTACAGGGTGTAACACAGATATCTATGCGAATTAAAAATTATAATTCAATTTATTTAATCAATTCAGATACTATAAAAATAAATAAGACATTAACTCAATGTAATTTTAATCATATTAACTATGATTATTATATTCAAACAATTAATATAATTCAAATTCATGATCATTTATTTTACAATATTAAAAGTAGAGTTCCTTCTAAATTATTGATCCCTATCCCCTGTTAGATGAGTCTCATTGTTCTATCGGATGTATTTTATTTTTAATCTTAACTATAATAATAATAATTTCAATTATAAAAATAATCCATTTATATTAGTATATTGGAGGGGGTAAATATCAGTATAATATATACAGGGTGTCCAGTTTAAGACGAAATGCATGGGGATATTGGAAACCGTTAGAGATACGAAGATGGTTAAATGGAGAAAAAGTTGCGTCATTATATGCCCAAGAAGTAACCATGGTTACATGTCAAAAAATCCCTTCCATTTACTAGACACAGGGTGATAACTGAAAATATGCGTTTTCTAAAATCGCTATATCTTGTTTCTTGCAAGAGATACATCCACGATTTTTGCAGGATGGGGTAACAGGTAGCGAGGATTTCAAAATGATTTTGAAAAAATCTAGCCTACTAGATTTTGAGATAATGCACGCAACTTTCGATTTTCTTATGGACGCCATATTGGATTTTGCATTTTGAATTCTTCATAAAAATGCTTTTCAACCATATATCATATGTTTATAATCTGCCAATGAGAAAGTGTCAAATTACACAATTAAATTTATATCAAAGCAACCTTGACATATTATGTATTTTAATTAAATGAAAATTAATCTACAAATTAAACTAACTATTGAGAACAATATTATTGATTATTAACATAAATCATAATAATAAAAGTGACAAAAAACAACAAAAAATAAAATTTAATATTATACTGAAGTTTACTATTAATTAATCAAATGCAATTCATTTGTTGTTTTTTGTCACTTTTATTATTATGATTTATGTTAATAATCAATAATATTGAAAATTCTAAAATAAGTGTGCTTCTTATAAAAATTGAATGTTTGACGTAAATAAATAAAACTGTAGTTAACCATTTACGAGTGTTATTGTTAGTAATCAAGATTTTTAAAAAATGAATTTTACACAAAATAAGTTAGTTGATGTGATATTCGTATCGTACTGCAGAAAGAAACTGTTTTTGGCCAGCAGAATTTATGCTGAAAGATATGCAGATCCAGACGCAAGATCGTTTCAGAAAGTTATGAGTAGATTTATTGCAACTTCATGTGCCAATTACTCCAAACATGAACGTGTTAAACGTTCTACAAATGAAGATAGTGAATTGAAGGCTCTTCTCGCCATCGAAGAGGATCACCACAGAAGCCAAAAGGACGTAAGTGAAATAGTTGATATAAGTGAGAGATCAGTAGGCCTTCTTTTAAAGAAGAATCGCTTACATTCCAATCATATTCAGTTACACCAAGAATTGAGCAATGCAGACTTCGATCATAGAGTAAGATTTTGTAACTGGGTCAGAGAAAAAATTACTCAAAACCCAAATTTTTTGTATAATATTTTATGGACAGACGAATCAAAATTTCGTAGGAATGGATTTGTTAATACACATAATTTTCATTATTATTCCTCAGAAAATCCACATTTATTAAGACAAGTTGATAATCAACATAAGTGGTCTTTAAGTATCTGGGGTGCCATCGTTGGGGATTATGTCATCGGTCCATTCTTTTTTGATGGACACTTGAATGGTGAGAAGTACCTTAACTTTTTGCGTAACGATTTACCGGGCTTATTAGAAAATATTACTTTTGATATTAGAGCCGCAATGTGGTATCAACATGATGGCGCTCCTGCTCACTACTCTGCAGATGTAAGAGATTATCTCAATAGAGTATTTTCAAATAAATGGATTGAGCGAAATTGACCTATGAGGTGGCCAGCTAGGTCCCCTGATCTGACAAGAATATATTTCTTTTTATGGGGATATAGGGAACCACCAACCACTGCCGAAGATATGCATAGTCGTATAACACAGGCTTTTTCATACCATTACTCCTGAGTTGTTGCGTAGAGTTGAAAAATTCTTTGAAGATCGACTTCAGGTCTGCATCCGAGAAAATGGACAACATTTTGAACAATTATTATAAATCATTATCGCTAATGATTAGCGTTAAATTTTTTGTATTTTTAGAAATAATTTTAATAATTATACTGTATTAGTTTCTGTTGCGTTTTTTAATTTGCAATACAATTGTTTTCCACTGTTTTTTTTCTATTTATACGAGGCCATGGATTTAAAAAAATGTTCCAATAATCTTATACATTTTGGAAAATTGAAAATAATTCGGAAACGGCTATATTTAAGGATAGGGAATTGTATATCTAATTGATAAGGGTTAATATGTAGAAACCAAAAACGGAATAATATACAGGGTGTTCTATTTGAAAAAGCAAACTTTTACTAGTTGGAATAATGTCTGATTGGCAAGTCAATTGTAAACACCCTGTATGCAATTATGACATTTTCTTTGCATTATAAGAAAGCTCTATCTGTGTACTTGTTCTGATATAAATTAGATAACTTTTGTTTTTCAACGGTTAAGGACGTACATTATCAAAGCTATCTCTGTAATTTCAATTTTTTTTATAGAAATCGACATAACTCAAAAACGGCTATATTTAGCGATAGGGAAATATATTGAGAATTTGTTAGGACCAATTTTTTTATTATAGTTTGGTTATCTTTAAATATACAACCTGTATACACGTGAATAATTTTAAAATATGCACACAACTAAACTGTAACCCTATCCCAAATTTTATTAATCTAGCTTATATGAAACGGAAGATATAGAAGAAGGCGCTCCTGTTGCCGGACCCTGTATATATATATATATATATATATATATATATATATATATATATATATATATATATATATATATATATATATATATATATATATATATATATATATATATATATATATCGTGCGCGTGTGTGCATGCGTGGTTGTGTAGGTGCGTGCGTACGTGCGTTCGTGTGTGTGTGTGTGTGTGTGTGTGTGTGTGTGTGTGTGTGTTTTTAATATGTTTGTGTTTTGTAACATGTGTTACTCGTTTGTAACAACCCATGCAATGTATTTTGCCTATGGTGAATAACTAAGACTAGATTAAACTATTTAAATCATGCTCACTCCCTTGAAGCCACAATAATGGTAGCTTCAAATTTTTGAAACAATATGCAATTATGAATTTTCTTGACATAATATTGTAGAAGTAAAAACATATACGGGTAAAAAATGATATTGTAGATTCGGATAACCGCAGTCAGATGGAGATTCTAATTATCAAGTAAACGATTCTGAGTTAGATGAGGGGTCAATTAAAGAGCTGGAAATTGACACGCAGATTTTACAATGTCTATGATGACAATAGCAATCATCCAGTTTCCTTCCACTCTTGGCTCCCAATATTTTATACTAAGGGATTAGGAGGAAGCTACAAAGCCAGATATGCAACCTATAAGCGAATAAGTCGATTTATCGATACAAAAAAGAGTCGATTTCATAATCTTCTATACAAAAAAATTATTACATTTCTTTCAATGTCCATTTTGTAGGTTGGAAAGTCGTGTGTTGTCCCACACCAGATATTTCATTTTCAGCAAGGTTGTAAAATAAATGTTCATGGTATTTTTGTTTGTGCGCAAACTTCACTTTCAATTTCTACCTGTTCGATCAAATTATTGCACTCTCCGTTCTGTTTAATGATCCTGTTCATATTTTTATCATTATGTTTTAATATTTAACTAACATTTTAATTTCAGAAATACACCTTGCCTTATTCATTAATTTTAAAGTAAAAATTACTCATTTACTAAGTGCTCACTGCAAAGTAAAACAAATCTCAACTACATAATCAACTAAAAATAAACGTTTCAATATGAATGCAAAAGGCAAACGTCATTACTGATAATTAAAAATGTATACGGTTATATTATTACCAACACATTATTTTAAAAGCATTTTAAAGTTATGTATTCATGTTGAAGTATAATATTAGCAATAAAACTGAAAGCTACCGAACACAAATTTCCGATAATCCTTTATGCGTGAATAGACAATTTTTTTATAATTTCAATTCAAAAAAGTTGAAAAATGGGAAGTTAACATCTATTGACAGCTAATAACCCGTGTTAGGGAACATTCAGCGTCAAAGTTAATACTATCAGATTTGACCTCTTACTTTTTCTACACATTTAAATTTAAAGCGATGGATGTAGAATACTCGTAAAGCAACTCAATATGCAAATTTGTTTTGTAGGTTTGCATGTTCGTACTACACTTAGCTTGCTCTAATTTTAAAATACATTTTTAAAGCTATCTGCATCTAATTTAGGATTACACAATATAAAAGACAAAAAAAGGCCAGGAAGAAAAATCGATGGTTATAATGCGGACTCAGCATTTATTCCTCGTAATAGAAAGAAGTTTTGTAAAAATAGTTATGGCGTAAATTTAATTTATTCAGGTATGGTTATTTTAGAAATGAGGTAACATAACTCTCAACCTTTGTACCCTATTTGCTAATGGCGTGCTTTAAGAAAATCCTGTATTAAGGAAGTGTTTATTACATAAAATTCGTTTAAATCTGTAGTTGATGCTTATTTAACCATATTAAACTAGTAAATCTAAATGAACATATAACCATTATTACTCAGTGTTAAAAGATACGTATATGCATATAAATCGAAATATTATTCTAGAATCTATTTTTATTCTTTATTTTGTCTCGTTTTATTCATTACTTTACGTAAAAAGCACTTTTAAATTAAATATTGTGGTGCCTCAGTTAAAATGTTAACGAAATAAACACACGTAGGTTATGGAGATGTAATTTCTTAGTTTTAAATTCATTTTAGGATCAAGTAAAATCGAACTCTGTTTTTTTAAATTAAAAACTGTTTATTTTCGGTTTTGGAGTACAAAATATTAAATTATATGTAGTTAAGAGCGACACGGTACCAAATGTCTTCATCCTTTCAATTTAGAACTTACGGAATTAATAGAGAAATGTTTCACGAGTTCAGAATTATGCTTAAATGGTAATATTATAATATACTAATAGTTATTTGTATCTGAGGAAACGCAATATTTGTTAATATTTCCTTTTTTTAAATAATACATTTCAGAAAACAAAAATGTTGATCTCTGTGCTTGTATTAATATTAAAATGAATTATTGCCTTAAGGGTACAGTGTTACGGACATGGCTCACAGTAGAACATCAGCCAGTAAAGGCAATGTGCATGTTACCAATATAGTTCAGTAGTTTGGGCACGGTACTTATCACTCCAAAAGGTCACTCAATAGAACTCAACAGTCAAATTCAGTAAAATGTGTCACTAAGGCACCACCTCTTAAATAGATTTATAGCGGGAAAAACGCAACGAAGTAGATCTTTAAATAATGGCCTAATAGGAAACCATAATGTTCATTCGAAAAAAAACACTTTTACCTGAAATTCTACTTCAAAAATAACTACGCAAAGTCACTTACAAGTAAAATTTTAAGCTTCTTTCAAAATCCGCAACAGTTGCGAGAACTAGCTCTGCGAAAATCATTATATATCTCTAGTATAATAATCCACGTAAAATTTTTTACTCAACAAAAAAAAAAAAATACCTGGTGTGAAACACACGACCTTGCAACTTACAAAGTGGAAATTAAAAGAAATAAAATAATTTTAATAATAATTTTTTAGGATAATTATGCATTCCCTTTTTTAATACGAAAATAGTCAACATTGTAAAAACAAAAACAAAAATAGACATATTGATTCCAAAGCCACGCGCTTCTATAAAATACCGATAATACAGTTTAAGCATTTTAAATCCTATTTAATTAAATCTGAAACTTAGTTTTCTTTATATTAAGCAGATTTTGAAAGAAAAGCTATGTAAAATAAAGTTTTTTCAAAATATGTCTACACATTTTCTTGTAATCTTAATAATTTTGTTGCCGCTAAATTACGCGTCGTATCAAAAAATTGCATTGAACACAATTGACACGTTTAAGTTCTATATGTTGGTATTTTAATGTCTGTGAAATATACAGAACTGATTGTTAAAAACTCAAACATTGCTCCTAATTACCCCCGCCCCTACGCCGCCCAAAACGATAATCAGTTCCAGGAGAAATTAAAACAGGTTTAAACACAATATATCAAGTAAGTTAGTGTGTGCTGGAGTTATCGTGGATACTAACCTACATCCACACACACGCACATACGCACGCACGCATACACGCCCCGCCCCCACACACTGTAAGGTTACTTTGATGCACCGCGTATGTGTAGAATTTTGATAACGTATGTAACGTGTTTTGAATGTAGCTGAAGTGAGTTTTGATGAAAAAAGTTTTTTTGTGCATGCGTAATGTCTCTTGGTGTAATTGATACGCCACTGGAATTTAGCGAGGCATTGGTTATCGTGTGAAGGAATATTTTAATGCTGTAGAAAGATTTCGTGTTGAAAGTGTTAAATGTGGTTGAGAAGTAATGTTTTGAGTAAATTTTTATTGATACGGCACTGGTAAAACTACTGGTCTTTTTGCTACTGTCTAGGGAGGAATTTGGACTAAAAAAATGGTTGTAGACGTAGGAGTGAGTTAGTTTATGATATATTGATATTTTATTAATGTGCAGTAAAGAATATGTATGCATATTTTTGTTAGTACAAATTTTTTAATATGCTACAATAAGAAAATTTAGGACATGTTCAAGAATGAAGTTGATAGAATGTGAGGGAGTTCCGAAATTGTACGGAAATAGAATTCGCTCACATGTGAGATTTGCATAGAAGGTTGAGATGTAACCTAGTTAGTCTGCAGTGTGAATGAAATTGCAATTGATGATTTCTTCGGAAAGTCTTCAGTGAATTTACAAAGTTATTCAAGATGGTTACGTTAATTTCGCATCGTTCGCATCTTCTTTCACGATGGAACCTTCGACGCGGCAAAGAAACGCACGAAATATTCAATTGGAATTGGTTAATTTGGTCTTAGCGCTAATTTATTGTGACGTATTGGCAATATAGCGGGCAGAAGGTATATAAGCGAGTGTCAAATTTGAGGGGTTAGTTAGTTAGTTAGAGGTTTTGGACAGCTCAAGAGCTTGAGTAAGGGTCGCGCGCGTTGCATAACCATTAGAAAAGTTAGTGTAGGAGTTTACTTGTCAAAATTATAGCTTAGCAGAGCATGTATAGCGACTGAATTAACCCATAAGGTGATAAAACGTATAGACATTCATAAATAAATAATTTAATATATTGTGAGTTGGAGGAAAACATTAGTGATTTTCTACAAGAAAAAAGTGCTTAGTCAGATTAGAAGCTAACACAACAAATATATTATTATTGGTGTTCAATTTTGGGACGCATGTCCTAGTATTATTATAAAGATAAGTGAAGGTAACCATTTAAGTGACCGAAATAAAAGTTTGTAAAATTTAGTTAAGATACTGGTGACCATCATTGACGTTGAATGTGTCGTTAGCAATACCAAATTGATTGTATAAAAGCAAATAAGAACTTTAATGTGTATCTGGAAGTAACCATTTTTCATTGTGGTAAACGTTTTGAAAGGGCAAACATCACAGCATAAGGTGATGTGATGTTAGGCTAAAGAGCCCCTATACCAGGTACGCGAGTGAACAAACCATAGACACTGTGTTAGTGAGTACTACCGCCGAGTGCGTAGGGCGAATACGGCTACCTCTTGTGTTTTGTGCATAGTGCATCTAAGAATTTAAAAATGATTACTGAAAGTAGATCATATGGACAACTACCGCACAGGTACGCGAGTGAACAAACCATAGACACTGTGTTAGTGAGTACTACCGCCGAGTTCGTAGGGCGAATACGGCTACCTCTTGTGTTTTGTGCATAGTGCATCTAAGAATTTAAAAAGATTACCGAAAGTAGATCATATGGACTACAACTACCGCACCTAAAAAGAATTAATTAATGTAATACGTAACAATTAGACTTAATTTTATTGAACCAAAAGTACGATTATCTTTTAAGTACAATTTTATTGTTATTGTTCCGCTAATTACGGTTCATTCAAGTAAAAAAAAGGTAATCGAAAACTATTTTGTTGTTTTTAGTGTTAGGAATTGGGGAATATTAAACTTAATGTATTTATGTGTTGGGTGGTTTCATTAAACCACGTCGTTGTGTGTGTGTGTATATATATATATATATATATATATATATATATATATATATATATATATATATATATATATATATATATACACGCGGAATTTGTCAATATATGTCGACGGTTTAATTTATTTTGGCGTTTATTTGTGTCAATTGTGTGCTTAACTGATTACACCTTATGATAAGTGAAATTAGTCTTTGCATATTTTCGAATTGAAGGATCGATTAGAAATTGCGTAATGAGCCAGATCGATCACAAATTTTCATTTTAGCTTTAAAATATTAATGAAGTACACTACTAACAAAGTACTTATTATTTCTTTATTCATCATAAATTGCAGTTTTGAAGTATTAAAGTTTAAACCTAATAATGAATGTCTAAATACGATTTTAAAGATGA
Source organism: Vesta saturnalis (assembly GCA_036346205.1). Lineage (NCBI taxonomy): Eukaryota > Metazoa > Arthropoda > Insecta > Coleoptera > Lampyridae > Vesta > Vesta saturnalis. The sequence goes on from JARFJB010000889.1 coordinate 827,452, forward strand.
ACTAGTAATAAAATATGAAGATATTATTGATGATACAAGCACTAACCGCTCTATGTTTGAATTATTCAGCAATCAACAAACATTTTGTTAAGATAGCAATTTATTATTAAACCGATTACGTTTATTTTATTTAGAATTTTCTAAATTGGGAATATTTATTTAATTCAAAGATCTGTGACAGTTAGAAATATAAATTTACAGCTATACGAGGGATCTTTACAAAGTATTCAAGTTAACTTCTTACGATTTGGGAATTTTCGTTTGTACAGGATGTGTTTAATAAGTTTACGACGACTCATATGTTTCAGAATTTTCTTAAGCTTTTGGATCAATTTATTCTGAAGTGTGATAGAATTTGCCCAATTACCACTAGATAGCATCATTAATTTACATTTTAATGGAAATTGTGTATTTAACATTTTAACAATAGTTTTGGTAACAATGAATGTGATAACAAAATTTGATTCAATATCGTGTTGAGTTCGCCGTTTTGGTTGAAATTGAGATTTCTTAAGAGAAATCTCTTTTCCTGTTTTAAATCATCTTCGGATATACAAGAGATATTTTCACAGTGTATGTGTTTCCACATGTTTTTGAGGTACTAAATAACGCCAGTGGGCGGATATACATACAGAAGGATTTTGGTTTCATCAAAAGATAAGCCACATCTTTACTTTCAATCCAATTATAATTTCAAACTTCTTTTAGTAGAACTTTTCGCACTAAATATCACTAGCTAAAAACTAAAAAGAAAAAAAAAACAAAACATAAAACTTCTTGGAGCTCTACCTTACGTCATAGAGGTATAACCTATTGTCAGAGTATTACTTTGTACTTATTCGTGATATATTTTTTTACCTTCTTTCTTCCGGTCCTTCTTGATTGCTTCTCGTTACACGTTTCAAATACATGTTCGAGATAGCATCGTTATAACCTGTATTCGCTTATACACACCGTAATGAATGGTGAATCTGGCGGATAGCATCGGACAAAGTCAGGCTATTCTAATTACACTATGCTTCCCATATAACAATGCAAAAGTGGGTACGATAAACGTTTGTAATCAAGAACACTGCCTTTTTTTTCGTATACAACGTACTGCCTAAGAGTGTGTTTTAATAAACCATACCCCCACAGTCAGCAGTAAATAGTTCGTTGTTTAAACTTGTTTTGAGCTGAGATGAAGGTTATAGTTTGTATTGCACTCGAATATCCCTCACGATTGAAGAATTACCAAAATGTCTGTGATTTTCTTGCATTAAAAACGTTCATTGTTTTTTTGGGTTGGTTAAATTAGCCTAATTTCTGCTTACTTTTCTATGATTTCTAGAACCACACCCAAAAATGTATATTAATGTTGCGATCCATTTTCTTATTGTCACGAGTTATGAGTCTTATCTGTTGTTAGCGCAGAAGCTGTTAATCTAGTTATTATCGTATACCGGTTGTCCTTATTTTCTTATCATTTTCCTACAGTATTAATTAATCAAATTATTCAAAAAAAAGTTTAAGTCAAAGTATAACCAGGTAGATTGAATTTCCCCTTTTCAGGTTAACCTTTGAAAGTACTTTCAAACAAACCAGGGAAGGCAGTTTTAAATGTCATTAACCTTTCAAATTTTCGTTTGCTCAAAAAGAATTTTCGATATATCGATATAAAATTAACTTGTCTGCGTACTTGATTCGATGTGGAATATTAATTATTAATTGTGCTAAATTTTTGGAGGGTCTAGAAAGAATTGTTTAAAGGGATATATAATTAAATTGCCTTGGCCTGTAATGAATTATTAATTGTTAATTATTTATATCGGTCTGTGATAACCGTTTGGTCAAATCTATTTAATATAAAGTTACCAGGGTAATTGTTGTTTGCTTCTCATTGCTTCCTTCCTTCCCGTGTCAAGCTTTATGGGGCTCTCGCCCTTACAATCATAATTTTCTCTTATTAAAGCTTGTGGCGCTCAAACTTTGCTTATTAAATTAGTTACGTGTACTACAACTTCTTCCTTTCGTCTCTCTGACCTGAATCAATCTAATAATTATCTACGCTCCAAAATACCCACGCTATCCAAGTACGCAACAGTGACTTGACTGACTGAATTACTAGCCGGGTTCACTCATTCATGTATATTTATGTTACGTGGTAGGTTAGACACGTGACAAGCTTACAACAGCAAGCGATTTTTTCGAAAATCACATTATTAAGTCAAGTTTCAATTCGATAAGTCCAAAGTGCGTCATATAGATGTTTTTTGGAAATCGTTGCAAAAGCACGGATGCGAGCATATGCATGTTTAAAGTGTTATCTAGATTGAGATACAGGGTTTTAGTTTCTATATAATAACGAATAGACAAACAATCTCCTTGCAAATAAGTTTGAATAAGCGGCTTCTTACAAATTTTGTTTCATTACAGATTTGGTGAAAATTGGAACCGTTTTTAGCACTAATTGTATAAAAGGTTAATATTTCAATTCAATTGGTATCGTGTAGGCAAATAAAACAGGTAGGGGTGCAGTATTTTTTATATTTAATGGAAAGGCAAGATAAGTGTAGTTGGTACTGCATGGAATTAATCAATGTGTAGTTGACACGCTTCGGAGAAGCAGTGGATGCTTGTTCGCCTCTGCGGTGACAATCAAATTGCGATGTAAACTAGAATTCGTTGATAGCTTAACCCCGTTCATTCTCATTATTGTGGTATAGTAGTAAGAAGAGATATCTTAAGATCATATACGCGAAAGCTATGCAGGGAAGTTACTAATCATTTAACCACATACCATCGCACGATATTTACTTGGGTAAAAGAGAATATAGTACATCAAGTTCTGTCAACTTGGCAAAATTGTTTAAACTTTTAAAGCATAAATAATGTAGTGACCTGAAATATAGAAAACACTGTTAATTATCATCTTACTAAGGTCATATTTGGTAAATCGTCGCAAATTCGTTATGGGACACCCTGTATAGAAAACAGATTCGCTTTTGTAATTGTGATAGTTACAATTTTACACAACCAGTTACAATAGTATAATTTGACTTATTTACCAGAATGTAGTTATGTGTTTAGAGTTACTTGTCAGGTACATTGATTATTATATGAGCATGGATACTAGGAACTGTTTAGACATAATCTTGTAGGTAACGAACCGCGAAAATGTTATTATTAAACATGTTTAAATCGCAATTGTTACCGCGATAGAAGGGTTAACGGTGTTTGATATATTTTACTATATATTAACTCACAAGGTATCTTATTCGCACGCGGGCTCATTGTGCTGAAATCTGCTGGAATAAAATCCAATACAGGGTTCCCTTGAATTCTTGAATTTGTATCAATTAGCATTATTGCTTGTTGCTTATATTTATATTTGTATAGAGGTGGACTGAACTTGTACATGATACCGCTCTAGTTTGTTAATTGTATTGTGCAATTGCCAAGTGGGTACACACTACCGGGTCCAGATAACCATTAAACACCTCGAAGTTTATTTTTATTGTTTTTATTGTTGTATAGATGAATGGGTAACCTAAGAAAGGGGTGCTGTATTTTTTCTAACCCACTCAAACTTATGTATCGGTCAAGCTGTTATGATCTACTTATAACTTACCCTTATAAGGTGTGTTTTAATGAGCTTTTTGTCAGTTTGTTAAGTAGAATTGTTTGCCTGCGAACTAATTTCTCTTTACATGTAATTTCTTGTAATTGTATCTATGTATTTTAAGCTTTAGTAGTCACTAAGCAATTGTGTATGTGTAAATTCCTTGTCTATTTTCTTTTGTCCTTGCCTTTACCTTGTTATCACCTGTGCAATTTTACTGTTGTCCTATTTTATATGTACCCTAATTTTCTTCATTGTTTTATGTGCTTATTTACTTAAAGACCGGCATGATTGGTTTTAAAAGGCCACATGTTTGGTATTAAAATTTTTATTCTGATTATTTTTGACACAATTGTGGCCGTGACTACATGGTTTTTTTTTATTATTGCACTTATGTGTAACTAAACTGCTACTTATTTATTTTTCTCTTAATCTTATAATTTTGCACGCACTTTAACCTGATTTAATCCTGTTTTATTATACGAGTATATTTAACCCTTTGATTGTTTTTTTGTGTGTTATTAGATTTATTAATGTAATAACTTATTTATGAATAAATTGGGTTTTATTGGTGGTTCTTTCCCACAATAGTATATTAACGGGCTGAACCACCATTGCAAACTCTTAATTTAAATTTGAGTAGTTTCATTGTTTATCTGCCCCTTATGAGGCAACACTTAGCACATCCAGCTTATCCAATTTAAATAGCACAGCATACCTACCACCATACGGCCACTTCGTTTAATCAGATTTGAGGTTTCGAGTAATTAAATATCAGACTTGAAAATAAATTCTAATCTTTTAATTATTGTCAGGAAAGGCCATGTAAGGCAAGCAATTAATTTGAGTAATAGTAACATTGTTGTCAGCAAAGTCAAGATAAATCACTCAGCGATTGTTTTGTTCTTGAACATGCATTGTAACGGTATAAACGGGTGGTAGAACGGGATTACAGATAAATTGGCCTTTTGCCTCGACTAGTCAGCGTGCGGATCGTGGATTGATGTTAATAATTTTGCACATCCAGAATAATAAATCGTACGTCAGTCAAAATAGGGATGAAGTCAAAATCGTTTCGGTTAAGGGCGCCAGGATATTTGATAGACAAAAATAAGGGTTGTCGTGCCAAAATTACGAGTACATAGCGTGTCTAAACATCCAAAAAACATGCGCTTACCTATTCGTAATCAATCCCAGGTGGGCTGGACAGCAATTCAGCAAACCACCTAAAATCGGGCTTAAAAAAAAACACTACACACTTGTCAAATAAAAGCGTGATCAACACTCAATAACGTTACGTTAATACACCTCCGTGTAAATAATTTGACGTTAACTAATAATCAAAACAAAACACAAAAAAAATTCAAATAAAACACTAAATATTAAGAACGCTATTACTCAAAAAAAAATAGAAACAAAAGTTACGTTATTACTCAATAAAATCAAAAAAACTAACTTCGTTACGTTAAAACTAAATTATCGGTAAATTTGCAAAAAGACTTTATGTAACACAAAAGGGTTTTCAGAGAATACCAAACACATTTATAAAACAAAACAAAGCTATAATAAAATAATAAAATCAGTATAAATATAGACATACGAAAATGCGTATAAACAAAACAAAAAAAATAACAAAGGCTTATTAGGCGTCAGGTCGTCTGATCAGAGTTCTGCTTTAGCCAGTCTAAATCGTTTAACCTAGATATAAATAAACCGTGGATTATATATATCCACACAACTACAGGGTCAATTGCCCTTTACTAATAAAATAAAAAAGTGTGAAGGCGGAGCGTTAAAGTTACGATTAATTCCAATAACTAAATTCAAAACACAGTCTAAATTAACAAAAAAACGATACACAACTCCGCTTTCAAACCTTCAACAAATAAAATAATTCGAAACACACAAAAACTTGAAATATTCAATAAAACAAACAATATTATGTTACCTTAAAGGTCTAGAATTACACCTCTTCTGTGTTACAATGTAGGTGGAAGATAACCAGGTGGTCGGTTATGGCTGACGCAAATGAACTCCCCCTGCTCTGGTAAATGATGAATGAAATTGTTGACTATTGTACTATGATACACAAACGATCCCTTGCTTGAATCGCGTTAAAAAGTTATTGCATAAATAAAAACTTCTTTTAAAATACTAATAATTTGAGCGTTCAAACTTGCTTGATAACTTAAATCTTTTAACTGGTTTTATTTTCACTGATAATCCAAAATGTTATTAACTTGATTTAAATAACGTTAAATTTTAATATATATATTGCGAAAGTTTCTTTATCCTTAGACACGCTTTGTACGGTAAATAAGAGGCACTTGGAAGAACGATGATGTTAATATCCGCCGAAGCGATATAAACCAAAAGAGGCCACAGAAGCACTATACAACACGACGATGTCCCCTAGGTAACTTGACGTAAAACCGAAATCGGCACTAAGTATAATCCTTTGGTGAATGAACAATTTTCATAAATCCCTCTACAGGTTCTTCAGTAGCTAAACTACCCTTACTACACAACAAAAGTACGTTCGTTAAACACCACAAGGTCCAAAGTATCAACGTTCTAAACTACCCCTTAAAGCGTAACACAAGCGGCAACGTGTAACTACTCGAAAGCGTGAACTGTCTAAGACTGCCAAAAATTATTAACAAATTCCATCTTGGATTTTTAATCCCACTACTCATAAAAAAATCTTATCTAATATAATTCAACCAATTAAAAAACGGAAGGAGAAACCAAAGTACCCCCGTACTACAATTTCGTTTTCGTCCGTAAGGACTCGGTAAATTTTGAAAAACAACACGTCAGCAAAAGTATCCTGTACAGCCTCTATATGTTTACCTTAAAGTACGAACGATAAGACCCACGTGTAATCTCTATGAATCAAAACCAAAATACCTAATAATAAACTGGACAACTATACGTAAGCGTCTGTATGGCGCGACCATGACGTCATACGCCGATAATTCTACACTCTTTCCATAAATTACGTCATTTTACAGAACTTTCTATTATATTTTACGGAAAACAAACGAAATGAACCTTATTTAAATTTATAAACAACTATTTACAAATAAGCGTTAATCAATATTCAATAAACGAAAATAATACGGAAAAACAACCTAAATTACAAAAAAATACTTCACAAACTAAAAATCTAAAGCTCACCACATACGTTAAAGCAAATTTACTATAAAACTTAATTTGACAACAAAAAAAAATTTATATACGGAATCTTAACTAAGTACATAGAACTACAAACAAAATTACCCACTACGTATACAGGGTGTTCAAAATACCCTGACACTCCCCTTACAAAAATATTTTCCTTCGGAAAATATATCCGAAAAACAACTTAACTCTACAGGCAACCTACGCCAGGAACAAAAACAAAACTAACACTAACTACAAACGTTAACTCCCACAAACTAAATGTACGAAGAAGTACGGAAAATGCGGTGGTGCTGGTCAGGAAAGACCCCTCGCAACACCCTCAAAAGCTAGTGATGTGCTACCGCTCGCACACACCACTAGTTGGGACTATAGGGCCCAAAACCTAAAACAAAGTTATACAAAACTTTAAACTGTTGGGGTCCGTGAAGCGAACCACCAACAGAGGCGCAAATGAAAATCCGGTAAAAAAAAATAAAACTACATTACACAAAACGGACGACGAAACCAACCATGACCTTTGACAGGCAGAGGGTGGGGAACCGGTACTCGGCATAACTGTATATATAAACATCGAAACTAAAGCTCGAAAACTCCAAACCAAAACTCCACAAAACTCCATAAACTCCATAAACTCCATAAACTCCATAAACTCCACAAAACTCCATAAACTCCATAAACTCAACAAACTCACCGCGTCCCTCGAGGCGGCAAGAGGTGGTTCAACTCCCTCCCCGAACTCGAGTTCTGCCTCCTTGGCACTACAAAACAAAACTCCCACAGTCACGTTCGGTAAAATAAGTCAAAGTCGAGAAGACAAAAAAAAATTGGACCTAAGTCCACGATAAACGACAAACCCAAAAAATGATCCGCCAAGGATCCGAGAAAGCACAACAAGGTGCAACAACGGTACACAAGTTTGGATGGTGCACTGAAACTCTGCGTCGAGAGCATGCGGAAGAGGCCGGGCCACGGTTCACGAGATCCCCGCTTTCCGTTATTCCACAACCGTATACGCAAGACCCAAAATCGCAACACCTCCAACCAAACTCGCTACGCCTACTTGATTAGTCGCCTCTTACGACAAGCAGTGGCATCTGCTGTAGGAAAATTCTTACTCCGTCCCTACACAGAGAAAACGTCCAAGAGGACTTAATCGACATTAGGATTTGGCTTAAGATCTTTAGCATTCCACACTCCCTTCGAAACTCCTGAAGCGTCAGACAGTTCGTAAGTCTGATACGAAACCTTTCTCTTAATATAAAATGGACCGATAAATTTAGGCGCTAACTTAGCTGCAAAATAACGAGACGCGTCCGATAAAACATAATTTTTCCGCCATACGGTATCTCCTACTTCAAAATTCGCTAAACGTCTACGTAAATCATAATTTTGTTTACTCTTAATATACGCGGCATTAAGTCTTTTCTTAATATCGTTATAAACAGCGCGAAAAATTTCACTTCTTTCTAACAACGGTGTTCTGTCGGCAAAATTTACATTATCTAGATCGGTACTGTTCGTCGGTATACCCTGCTGTGATCCGTCTATGATCATTTCTCTCCCAAAGTTCGCGAAATAAGGCGTAAGGCCGGTAACTTCATGAGTTGCTGTGCGAATGGCACAGGCAACTTGCGCTAAATACTTATCCCAATTACGTTGATTATCTTCGATATACGACGCTAACATCGTCTTCATAACTCTATTAACACGTTCTGATGGATTCGCCTGAGGATGGTAATTTGCGTTAAATATAATTTTGGCGTTATAGGACGTAACCATTTTCTGAAATTCTTTACTCCTAAATTGTGATCCATTGTCACACAAAACGTATAACGGTACTCAAACATAAGAAAAACATTCTCTTCGATACTCTTAACTACACTTGCAGCGGTAGCGCGCAACGGAAGAAAAGTACAAATTTCGAAAATAATCGGCAACTACTAAAACATATGAATAACCTCGAGATGATCTCGGTAACGGTCCTACAATATCCGTGGCAATCATTTGCCAGGGCTTGTCGATAACGGGATGTTTTGCCATGAGGCCGGCCGGTTTCTTCTGTTCCGGTTTATGTCTAATACAAGTCTCACAATGTCGAACGTAACGTACTACATCTGCCTTTAATTTTGGCCAATAATACTGTCGTGAAATTCTTTCATAAGTCTTAAAAATACCTGCATGTCCTGCTCTAGGGTCATCATGACACTGCGATAATATCTGGGAACGTTCTCCTTCGGCACCACAACTCTCCACTGTTCCTCATCGTTTCTCAACTTCGGATAACTACACTTCGCATGCTTCAATAACTTTCCATTTTCTATCCGCCATTGCGGGTACGCGATAGGTCTTGCCTTAACATTCTTCTTCATCCGTGCCAACCACTTATCGTCATCTTTACATCTTCTACTTTCTTTTCTTCGTCTCCTACTATAGTCTCGTCTGGTAAGTCAATATCGGGTTTACTCGTCACTTCAAGTGCGTCAATAACTGGTACAGAACGCGATAATGTATCCGGTACAACATGATCCTTTCCTTTACGATGAATGATCTCAAAACTATACTGCTGAAGGCGTATAGCCCAACGCGCTAATCGACCGGTAGGTTCCTTTAAATTATGTAACCAAACTAACGATGCGTGATCGGTAATAACCGTAAATTCTGCTCCCTCCAAATATGGACGTAATTTCTCTACTGACCAAAGTACTGCTAAACACTCTTTTTCGGTAGTCGAAAACTTTCTTTCATTTTTCGTCAATGATCTGCTGTTATAACAAATGACTCTTTCTTCACCATCAATAGTCTGCGTTAATACTGACCCAATGCCATAATCCGAAGCGTCAGTTTGCACAGTAAACGGTAGCGAAAAATCTGGACACGATAATATAGGTGCGGTAACTAAACAATCCTTAATAATTCCGAAAGCTTTCTCACAATCTTCATCCCAAACAAATTTTGCAAATTTCTTTAATAATTTCGTTAAAGGCGCTATAATCGTAGAAAAATTTTGAATAAAACGACGGTACCAACTAGCTATTCCGATAACTCTCTTTACTTCCGTAGCACTCTTAGGTGTCGGTATCTTTAAAATTGCGTTAACTTTGTCCGGATCTACCGATAACCCATCCGCGTTAATTACGTAACCTAAATATCGTAACTCCGATTGACAAAAGGTACATTTGTCCCTGCCTAACGTTATTCCTGCCTCGGTAAATCGACGAAAAACTTCCTGTAGAACTTCTAGGTGTTTCTCATATGTAGGTGTACAAATAATCGTATCATCAAGATAAACGAAAACATAAGGTTCTAACTCTGGTCCCAAAACTCGGTCAATAAATCGTTGCCAACTGGCTGGTGCGTTAGCCAAACCGAACGGTAGTCGTTTAAACTGAAATAATCCCCTGTTGGGTACAGTAAAAGCGGTATATTGCTTAGAGTCCTCCGCCATTGGTATCTGCCAATACGCTGACTTAATGTCCAACGACGATATGTATTTTGCGTCACGTAAACGGTCTAAAATTGCTGAAACGTACGGTAACGGATATGCATCTCGCTCGGTAACTTTATTTACTTTTCGAAAATCCACGCAAAACCTATAACTCCCATCCTTCTTCTTTACTAGTAGTATCGGACTTGACCAAGCGCTATTAGATTTCTCAATCACATCCATCTTCAACATTTTTTCCAACTCGAGATCGATTTGTTGCTGAATAAACGGTGACACACGATAATATCGTTGCTTAATTGGTTCGCTATTGGTCTTAATATGGTGTTGAACTAAAGAAGTACATCCAATTTCTTTACCTTCGATAGACGTGAAATAATCGGTGACTAACTTGTCTAATCTCTGCAATTGATCGCTACTCAAATCTAATCGGGACTGTATTCCAGGCTCTCCATTCTCCAAAGCTTCAATTGTTTCTAAATTTTCAAATCTCCACTCGCCTTTACGTAAATCCGGTATGATGTTAGTCTGTTTCCAAAAGTCTACTCCCAAAATAAGATGGTGCGGTATATCCGGTACGACAAGAACACTGATAATGACAACTTTTCCTTAATTTCGATTGGTACAGTCGCGGTACCTATACTCTAACTGACTGACCGTTTGCTACAACACACGTTGACGTAAATCGCTTATCTAATTTAACACCCAAATGACTTAATTTCTTCCAACCTTTTCTCCTAATATGGTCTTCGTTGACCCACTATCCAACAAACCTAATAACTCTTGTCCGTAAATTTTAACATTCACAAATGGTCTTTCATCTGAATCTTTAGAATCAAAACGTAATCCAAAACAACTTTAGTCTTTAAAAATTTCGCGTCATCCCTAGCTCTTAATGAATTATAATACACTGCCGACTTAACAAAATTCTAGAAGACAATACGCGGCTCTTTATTGTCTCCGTAATCCGTTTCCCGAATTCGAACACTTAGGACAATTCTTTACTGTAAAATCCTTCTTTCCCAACGATAACAATAACGATTTCTAATGGTATCCTTACAACTTGACGCTAAATGTCCGGTCTTCTGACAATTCCAACATGATCTCCCTCAACTCTACTCGGCGTTATCTTTACTTCCTGGATCGGTACTTCCTTCTTCTTGATCGTGACAATCGGTGGGGTTTCTCCCACGTACGCTAAATCTACTTCTAGATCGGAGCGTTTCCGACTAGGCGGTACATAACTATTCATTGCTTGAACTCTTTCTTCGATAAGTCTTCCATACTTAATTAATTCGTTAATCGAGTTAACCTCCGTTAAACCTAATTGTGCCTGATAAGAAGGCGCGATATTTTCCGCAAAATACGTAATTGCTTATCCTCCGACAAAGTTTCGTTCAAACGCGAAAATAAAGTCCGCATAACCGCGATATAAATTCCCATAGTCTCGTCCGTACCCTGAGTACGACGCTTAATCTCATCTAATAATCTATCGTCATAATCTATTGGCTGGAATTGAATTTTCAACAATTCCACCAATTCACCCAAGTCCTAACTTCCTTCTAACGGAACGAACGTAAATCAAAGCGTTACCCGTAAATAAATCTAAACATTCCGAAAATAATTGTGCGTCATCAACTCTACGTGAAATCTGTAATTCTGAAATCCGTTCCAAAAAGCACTTAGCGATAAAGATTTAGTATCTCCCGAAAATGATAAATTCCACTTGCAAACCGGTGTACTTTTTACAACTACATTCCTAACAGGTGATGTACTTAAATTTAAATTACTAATCGGTACTGAAATATCTGTATTTGAATTTTGATCGTCATTATTCGAAACACTGCTTACTACTTCCAAAGGTGAACTTTTGAAACTACACGTTTATCCAAAATTTCGTACGTAGACTGAGCTACCGCAATTTCAACAAACAAACTTTCTTTAATCTTAACATCGATATCGGTTTTCGGAATTGAATTATTAACTCTACCTAACAAATGTTTGAGCTTGGTTTCTATGGTCGTTAAAATTTTTGTGGACGGATTAATTTTGACTTCCTCTAATAATTTTCCTAATTCCAATTTCGTTTCCTCAATAGCAATCTTATCTGTTTCAAAATCGAAAGGATAATCGGGACGTGATGCAATTTTACCACTACTCTCCTCGCTTAAAATATTCCGTAATAAAGCTCGTAACGCAGTTACCTAACGAAAGATCACCTCTAACCGCTATCTCATATCTTACCTCACTAGGTGTAAGCCTATCTACATTAATTTTATAACCCATATTCAATCTTTCGATACGTATATAAAAAACTTAATTCAACAATAAAATAATCCTGAAGCGAAAATACTGAAATACTATCCTAAGATGTCGCCAAAAAAAGAAATTACGAAAAAAAACCACCCTAAAATGTCCCACGTTGAAGCGCCAACTTTACCTGTAACGGTATAAACGGGTGGTAGAACGGGATTACAGATAAATTGGCCCCTTTTTGCCTCGACTAGTCAGCGTGCGGATCGTGGATTGATGTTAATAATTTTGCACATCCAGAATAATAAATCGTACGTCAGTCAAAATAAGGGATGAAGTCAAAATCGTTTCGGTTAAGGGCGCCAGGATATTTGATAGACAAAAATAAGGGTCGTCGTGCCAAAATTACGAGTACATAGCGTGTCTAAACATCCAAAAACATGCGCTTACCTATTCGTAATCAATCCCAGGTGTGCTGGACAGCAATTCAGCAAACCACCTAAAATCGGGCTTAAAAAAAAACTACACGCTTGTCAAACAAAAGCGTGGTCAACACTCAATAACGTTACGTTAATACACCTCCGTGTAAATAATTCGACGTTAAGTAATAATCAAAACAAAACACAAAAAAAGAATTCAAATAAAGCACTAAATATTAAGAACGCTATTACTCAAAAAATAGAAACAAAAATTACGTTATTACTCAATAATAAAAAAACTAACTTCGTTACGTTATAACTTAAATTACCGGTAACTTGCAATAAAGACTTTATGTAACACAAAAGGGTTTTCAGAGAATACCAAACACATTTATAAAACAAAACAAAGCTATAATAAAATAATAAAATCAGTATAAATATAGACATACGAAAATGCGTATAAACAAAACAAAAAAATAATACAAAGGCTTATTAGGCGTCAGGTCGTCTGATCAGAGTTCTGCTTTAGCCAGTCTAAATCGTTTAACCTAGATATAAATAAACCGTGGATTATATATCCACACAACTACAGGGTCAATTGCCCTTTACTAATAAAATAAAAAAAAAGTGTGAAGGCGGAGCGTTAAAGTTACGATTAATTCCAATAACTAAATTCAAAACACAGTCTAAATTAACAAAAAAACGATACACAACTCCGCTTTCAAACCTTCAACAAATAAAATAATTCGAAACACACAAAAAAACCTTGAAATATTCAATAAAACAAACAATATTATGTTACCTTAAAGGTCTAGAATTACACCTCTTCTGTGTTACAATGTAGGTGGAAGATAACCAGGTGGTCGGTTATGGCTGACGCAAATGAACTCCCCCTGCTCTGGTAAATGATGAATGAAATTGTTGACTATTGTACTATGATACACAAACGATCCCTTGCTTGAATCGCGTTAAAAAGTTATTGCATAAATAAAAACTTCTTTTAAAATACTAATAATTTGAGCGTTCAAACTTGCTTGATAACTTAAATCTTTTAACTGGTTTTATTTTCACTGATAATCCAAAATGTTATTAACTTGATTTAAATAACGTTAAATTTTAATATATATATTGCGAAAGTTTCTTTATCTTTAGATACGCTTTGTACGGTAAATAAGAGGCACTTGGAAGAACGATGATGTTAATATCCGCCGAAGCGATATAAACCAAAAGAGGCCACAGAAGCACTATACAACACGACGATGTCCCCTAGGTAACTTGACGTAAAACCGAAATCGGCACTAAGTATAATCCTTTGGTGAATGAACAATTTTCATAAATCCCTCTACAGGTTCTTCAGTAGCTAAACTACCCTTACTACACAACAAAAGTACGTTCGTTAAACACCACAAGGTCCCAAAGTATCAACGTTCTAAACTACCCCTTAAAGCGTACACAAGCGGCAACGTACAACTACTTGAAAGCGTGAACTGTCTAAGACTGCCAAAAATTATTAACAAATTCCATCTTGGATTTTTAATCCCACTACTCATAAAAAAATCTTATCTAATATAATTCAACCAATTAAAAAAACGGAAGGAGAAACCAAAGTACCCCCGTACTACAATTTCGTTTTCGTCCGTAAGGACTCGGTAAATTTTGAAAAACAACACGTCAGCAAAAGTATCCTGTACAGCCTCTATATGTTTATCTTAAAGTACGAACGATAAGACCCACGTGTAATCTCTATGAATCAAAACCAAAATACCTAATAATAAACTGGACAACTATACGTAAGCGTCTGTATGGCGCTACCATGACGTCATACGCCGATAATTCTACACTCTTTCCATAAATTACGTCATTTTTACAGAACTTTCTATTATATTTTACGGAAAACAAACGAAATGAACCTTATTTAAATTTATAAACAACTATTTACAAATAAGCGTTAATCAATATTCAATAAACGAAAATAATACGGAAAAACAACCTAAATTACAAAAAAATACTTCACAAACTAAAAATCTAAAGCTCACCACATACGTTAAAGCAAATTTACTATAAAACTTAATTTGACAACAAAAAAAAATTTATATACGGAATCTTAACTAAGTACATAGAACTACAAACAAAATTACCCACTACGTATACAGGGTGTTCAAAATACCCTGACAGCATTCTTGCAAATAAGTTCATATTACACTTTTCAAGAAAGGGTATCTGGGGGACGCTACAATCTCCTTATTTAGTAGAAGGGTTTGTATAATTTTACGCACCTATATTTGACATTTTATAAGGACAACTTACTTTTTTGACGTTTAAAACTTTGTGGTAAACCTGGAACATAATAAAATATTGTAATGAGTGTAATTTTTGCATAAATGAGCTAATTGTTGATGTTTGATATTGAGTTACAGATTTTGGATTATTGATGACTGGTTCAAATTGGACTGGTACATTGGATCATTTATAATTTAATTAAAGATTGAGTAACAATAGTAATTCTCAGACTAAAACGGTTTTAAGTAACTATTTATTTGGTTTTGAATAAAACTAACTGCAATTAGTAAAGTTTTGTGTAGTTAGTGTTGACTTTGAGATTTTGTTATTTGGTAAGATAGCAATGACTAAAATTACTAGCTATTGCAAACGTTTTGTGCACTTCGTGTCGAATAAGTTGTGGATTCATAATTTTAGGCTACCCTATGAATTTAATATTGATGTTCCAACTACGGTTTGAATGTAGTGGTTTATTTTTGAAATTAGAATGATGGGAGATTTTTACACATCTTCCTTTTTTCATTAAGCTAATATCCAAGTGTTTGCGAGTTGCAGTTTTTTTTTGTAACGAACTCAAAAAATTGCCTTGCATTACAATAAGTTTTAAATTCATAAACTAAAGTACATCCCAGAATATCAGAAAATAGTAAATCATGTTATTAGTGAAATAGTGTCGTTGTTTTGCAAGGAAGTGGCAAACAGAAATCAATAGAAAATTGTAGATTAATATTCTACGGATATTATCACTTGTTTTGCAGTTTCTTCCATTATCACGTCAAGTTCCCACGTATGTCATTCCTCTTTAATCATATGATCGACACACTTTTCCACATTGACATTGTCCACGTCTGTCGTACTTCACTTAATTTAAAAATCCTATTGTTACGACCTACTTCACTTTTTATTTGAGTCCAAACTAACTCTATGGGGTTGAGATCACAGTGATATGGTGGTACCCTATGTACAATCCCGCGAGAAGCGCGTAGTTCACCAATAACATACTTAACAAATTGTTGCTTATGCTGATTTGTTACAGCTAAAAGCTCACGTTTAAGCATTCTTTTTCAGCACTGTCTTACTACAACTTATTTTCAGTGGAATAGTAAATTTTATGAACAGATTGAAGGTGTAG
Organism: Vesta saturnalis; assembly: GCA_036346205.1. Taxonomy (NCBI): domain Eukaryota; kingdom Metazoa; phylum Arthropoda; class Insecta; order Coleoptera; family Lampyridae; genus Vesta; species Vesta saturnalis. Next base: position 843,765 of record JARFJB010000889.1, read on the forward strand.
CAATGGGTAGTCCCCTTAGTCCTCTTATAGCTAATTTTTATATGGAAAAATTTGAAACGTTAACGTTACAAAATACACCTAAAAAACCTTCAGTTTGGTATAGATATGTAGATGACACATTTGTTATTTGGAGACATGGAGAGGAAGCACTGCATGAGTTTTTGGTTTTTATAAATGGTATACATCCTAGTATTCAGTTTACCATGGAAAAGAAACTAATGGAAGTTTACCATTTCTTGACATATTAATATCTAAAATAATAATTCACTATCTTTTAAGGTTTACAGAAAGCCGACACACACTGATAGATACCATCATAAATTATCCAACCACCATCCACGTCAAAAATTAGTGTAATTAAATCTTTAGTAGATCGAGAAAACGAATTTGTGACCCTGAATTTTTGAATGATGAATATAAATATTTAAGAAAATCCTTACAAGATAATGGATATTCACTTAGATATTAATAATGTTATTACACCTTCTAGGCGTAACCTTAAAGAAAAACCAGTTCTTAATGTTGGTACTGCTTTTCTTCGTTTTATAGCTAATGTTACAAATAGAATTGAAAAAATCCTAATCAAACATGGCATTAGGACTATTTTTAAACCTACAAGGAAAATTAAAGAACATTTAAGATCACCTAAAGATGTGTCAAACCCTTTGTCATCTTCCGGAGTGTATAAGTTACCTTGTTCATGTGGAAAAGTATACATCGGGACCACAAAACGTAGCTTTGATACAAGACGCAAAGAACATATGAGATTTTGTAGATTGGGTCAACCAGAGAGGTCTGCTGTGGCTGACCATGCCCTGAATAATCTAAATCATGACATTCAATTTGACAATATGAAAATATTGTCAAGACAAACCCATTATTATGTTCGTTTTCAACGTGAAGCTATTGAAATATATATACACCCGAATAATTTTAATAGACAAGAAGAAAATCTCCGTTTAAATAGGTTTTGGCATCTTATAATTAAAAGAGCATAATGATACGCCTTGATTTTAATTTGTTTTCAATTTTGGTATGTCTAGGTTTTTGCTGTGTTTTTCCTAGACCTTGAAGCAAATGCTTTACCAATTATATGTTAAATTTCCACAGCACTATAATTCAACATAAGTAGTTGAAATTAAATTGAAATTAAAAATTCAAAGAACGTTCTGCATTGTGCTTTTCATTGTTAATAACACTTCAATTATTGATAAAGATATCTCTTTGTTAGATTTAACTGGGTTATTTTTGATGTAATGTTTGGATTTGTGAATGCTTCTATCATTTTAAAATTGAAGTTTTTCACAACTTTACACTTACATCATAACTCGATTAAATTTTGTTAAATGTGTTTTTGGCTGGCAAATTTCATTGTTAGCTTTCGTCGTAGAGAGTGTTCTGGTTTGTCATCTTTGAGGCAGTTTAACAATATTTAATTTTAATGACCTAGTTATTCTTTACTACAATTTTATAGTTGGCTTATACGTTTCTCAAACTGTTATATTAATAGCAGGCTTATGTTTATGTTTGAATTTTTCAAATTTGACAAAATTGTTTACTACATCTTTAACAATTTTTAACAAACATTACTACTGACAAAGATAACTGTAAGTGTTATCGAAACGTTTAGATTGTATAATTTAAAGTACACCATTAAAAAATCGCAAAAAAGATAAGTATTTTATTATGAGTGTTAATGGTGAAAGTTTACGTTTTCAAATACCTGGTCAAGTGGCGTGGATACAGTAACAAATTTAATAGCTGGGTGTTAGCTTCGCAGTTGAGAGATGTATAAAAATGGAGTTTTATCTTATCTTATTGAGTAATAGCTCTATGACGTATTTTCCAGGTAATATCACGTCAAGTTTTATTACGCAACTACCAAAGCGGCTAAGATTAACGGGGTCGTGGGTTGTAGGGATATCGGAAATTCACTATCCATGTTCTTTTGCCGCTGTAAGTGCAACAGACAATTTAATTTATTATAGAACAGAGCCACCTGGCGAGAACGTGTTAGAAACGATATTAAAAAAGGCTGCAGAATATTTTCAACACGACAATGAGAAGATCATTTATATTGAAGATGGCTGGTACGTGATACGTTTCGCTGCGGGAAATTATGCCAACATAGAAGAAATTACCAACGAGCTAAATAACCATGTGCTAATAAGTAAATTGCTAACAATCTAATATAACCTAACTAAGCGCGTCACTACGAAATTAAAAACTCAGCTCTCGCTATTCGGATTCTCACAACGTCTAACCTTACAGTTGGGTTATCGTCCGTATCAGAACATAGCTATGGAACCAACATCCCCTCACCCCGCTAGTATATGGATAGGATTACCAACTCAGATGTTTGTTTATTGCGACATCGTTGAACCGCAAATTGTGGGTGATGTTTTATCTCCGCTTATGCGTATAATAAACATTACTTCAGAAAAGTATGCTTACGGGAGTCATAAAGATGTGGTTTTTTCGCCTGCATACTACATACCGGTGATGACACGGGAATTTGAAAACATCGAGATTAATATAAAAACAGACACGGGTGCAGCAATGCCATTTGAGTTTGGAACGTCGTGTCTGAAGCTACACTTTAAGAAAGTACAATAATGGTTTGCCCTTATCAGCAATATTACATGAATCAGGCCTGTAACGGTATCGGCTCTACCTACAGAGGTGCGCCATATCAACGTGGTCATGGAATAGGGAGCTGGTTAGGTGGTATATTTAGAAATATAATACCGTTATTTAAGTCTGGCACAAAGGCTATTGGAAAAGAAGCTCTTAGAACGGGTGCTAATATTCTTGGTGACGTCATAGAGGATCGACCTATTAAGGATTCGTTTCAACAAAGATTTCACGAGGCAGGTAGAAACCTTAAGCGTAAAGCCGACGAGAAAAGCGAAAAAATGATGGAGGGTTCGGGTTATAAAAGAGTACGTCTGTTCGATAATAACCAGTCTCTACCGAGAGCTGTTGCTAAGAAGAAGCCTACGTACGATGATATATTTTCAAGATAATGCCTTTTGTACATGCCCAATCGTGTGAATGCGTCAAGTCCGAATTGGATTTGTTCGCTTTACCGTCGACGCAGACAAATATCGTAAGTGGTGAATGGATATTTTACAAGCCCTTATCAGGTCTGAGTGATGACGCCCCAATAGAATTTGTAGTCCCGGGAAATGGAAACGATTACATAGATTTAAGCCAGACCATGTTGTACATGATAGGTAAAGTTCTAAAACAAGATGATACAACACTTATAGACGCTGATGTTGTTGAACCGGTAAACAATTGGATGCATTCGCTTTTCTCACAGGTGGAGGTTTACTTAAATCAGAAGATGGTGTCACAACCAAACAACACCTACGCTTACCGTTCATATATCGAAACGCTACTAAATTATGGAAAGGAGGTCGAGAGTTCACATCTAGGTTGTACCTTATGACACAATGATACAGCTGGACAGATGAATACACTGGGAAACGCAAATAACGGTTACTCAAAACGTCAAGCACTTGCGGCTACCGGGAAACAGATAGAGATGATTGGTCACGTGCACTCGGATTTGTTTAATTAAGGAAAGTTTCTCATAAGTGGTGTTGAGTTAAAGGATAAATTTGTACGATCAAGAGATACCTTCAGCCTAATGGCGGCGCTCTCTTCAAATTACAAGACGCGAAATATAGACGCTAGTTTACTGGTGAGACATATGCGAATCAATCCAAATATTCTAATTGCGCATGGTAAAGCTTTAGAAATAACTGCCGCAAAATACTCTGTTACAAGGACCGACGTAAAAGTGTTAACTATACCTGCAGGCATACAGCGAAAATCATTGGATAATGTTTTCTTGGGTCAGTTACCTAAACGATGCATCGTAGGGTTTGTAGCAAATAAAGCCTTCAACGGTGATTACCCTTCAAACCCGTTCAATTTTGACAACAAATTCCATCGAAGGCCTTACAATCAGACTTTACAGCTAATGGTTTATATGTAAGAGCTTACCACACCTTATTATCTGGTACGGGTATTCATTTTTTGAATGAAGGTAACGATATATCGAGAAGTGATTACCCCAACGGTTACTGTCTAATGGCCTTTGAGCTAACACTGACTTGTCTGCAAACGCTAGTACGCACTGGAATTTAGTTAGAAACGGCTCCCTTCGACTAGAAGTCGGGTTTGAAGAAGTGCTCACCGTAACCGTTGACTGTTTGGTGTATGCAGAATTCGATAACGTGATCGAGATCGATAAACATCGGAACGTCGTTGTGGATTTTAGCTGTTAAAAGTGGTAGCTCTAACCTGTAAGTTTCAGTGTACAGCAGCAGCCGAAAGAAGGTGAACGCATACTTGGACGTACAAGGGTTTAGTGGTGTTAACAAAGAATTCATACCGAAAGAAATATCCGTAGTTACAGATCATGGTCGTTTATCGTTGATGGTAATAAAACCACCTCGAGGTTACTTTATATCAAGATCCACGTCACAACAAATAAAATTTATGGAGGCTAATTATCATGGGCTGAAATGGTGGTCGGGTCATGTACATTACAACAATTTCCGTGAGGAGTTGTTGAGAGTGTTGCGCCCATTTAACACAATTCACATTAAGGGCAGTTTCTTAACAAACCAATAGTAAACCTGGAGGAGACTGGTTTCCCATCGATTAAACAGTTGAAAAGGGAAGCAAAAGCATATAGATGTTTAAACCATAACATCACTGGGCCTATGTGTGCACTGGAAAACGCTTTACTACTGCAAGACTGGACGCATACTAATTCCAAAGATGTATGCGGTACAAGTGTCGAGATTCTTGAAATCGATCCCCAGCCACAAGAAGATTCTGTTTCGGCTTGTATGTGCTTCTAATCAACTACCGAGATACGCACCTAGACCGTGTGCAATTATTGTAAACACGGATCCTGCAGACAAACCAGGTCAGCATTGGACCGCTATCTACATTGATGATAATGGTAACGGAGAGTATTTTGATTCCTTTGGACGAGTACGTCAAGGGTATCATTTACGTTTCCTAGAGAAGAATTCTAGATGGTTCCATTACAATAAAACAATATTACAAGATTACCATTCGAATGTGTGCGGACTTTATACGTTAATGTTTTATATTTTAGACTACATAATTTACCTGTTTGATTTTGTAAAAAACTATTTTAGTACATGTTTAATTGTTAATGACGAGATAATCAAATTACTGTTTAACGCCTGTTACCCAACCATTCTATTCTGATAAATAAAGAGATTTTTTAGTACCTTCCTTTTTTAATTAAGAATTGCGTAATACCTACTGTTTTTTCTTTCTTTTTAATTCAGCGTGTGTTTTTAAAAATCGTGTTAAAAAAATTTATGATTTAGTGTTTTTTAAAAGAAATTATGTTAACCATTCGATATTGGTAATCAATTTTTTAGTCTATTAAATTTTAACAGGATTATATAATTACGCAGTAATTAGCTAAAAGTAAACATGAACAGTGGTTTCTAATTACATATTGTTGTGGAATTTAAACATGTAATTATTACTTTCCAAGCATTTAATGAGGTTTTTTATAAAAACAATTTTGCGTGTGTATGCACAGCATTTTTGTTCAAACCGCTTTGTTATTAATTACTTTAAGGGAAAGGTAAATACAAGTTCCAGTAAGAGTGATGAAGATAATTAGGTAGTTGGTATATTTACACTCTAAAAATTATGGGGAAATCAATAGCTAGTTTTACATCAACTATTCATAAAACGTAAAAACATAGAAAGTTGTTTTTAGTTTAATTAGGCGAGTAACAGAAAACGGGTGCCACTCGTGAATTAGTCCCTCAAAAATGTTCTTTGTGTACAGAGCTGGTAAGTGTGCTTTTAACCATTCATCGTATTTACTTGTACAGATTTTTAATTACAGTTATAAAACACATCTAAGCTATACGTAACAAGTTTCTTTAAGAATATTAAGATGTACAATATACAAACATTTTAACGGTCGGATGGATATTAAACGTATTTCAATACATTAGGACCCACAGGTAAAACTATCAGTTTTAATATTCGTTTTACAAACCAATATTGTAATAACTGTTATGTATTTAATTAACTTAAAAAAATTTTGTTTCATTAGAGAATAACCTGAATGTCTGTAATTTTTTTTATAACTCACTGAGGCTTTTTTTAATTATGATATTTACAATAAGTGTTCTATAATTAAATTTTACTGTCATTCAAATCCCCCCACGCATGATCAATCCCTAACACAAGTTCATGCACGTGTCTTACAAGAACCTCTTTATTCGAAATACAATGTATAAATAAATTTCTCGTATAGGCAAAAGATCATCCGAACGTACCCAATAGCATATGACCATTTTAAAACAATAGGATCGATAATTTTAATAATAATACCTTATTAGGGTAATTATGCAATTTCCAACATTGTATACGTGCGCGTTTGCCTAACCTCCAGGGGTACTGCTCTTAATACAACCAAAAGGACCTTTACCATCAAAAATAACCCTAAGACCAACTCCAGGTCCAAGACCAACCCCAAGTCCGAAGCCAGAACCTGCATGTGCCCCTCACGTGAGCAAGTACAAAAAATTACTGTCAAAAAGACTCTAAAGGATTTTCTACAGATTCTTGAATATTTTTTAAGGGGACATTTCTTTTTTTTGGTGTATTAAAAAAGTCATGCAGCCTTTCATTAATATTAAGACAATTTCTTACTTGTTGCACTTCGCAAAGTTTTGAAACAGCTAAATTCAAAGTGTGGGCAGCAAAAAGTACCTATATGGATTTAGGGTAATTGCGAGCAACAAGCGCCTGAACGCCATTAAATTTTCCCGCCATATTACTCGCTCATCACATCCTTGTCCCATAAGGTTATTTAAATCTAATCCAAAATTTTCCAAACTGTTAGTAATTAAGTTTTGATGAACCCCTCGCCTGTTAAATTTTCAGTCACAACAAATTGTAAGAAATTTTCATGAATTTTGTATTTCTGACATATCTTACTCATAGAGTTACTTGATTTTTTGTTGAAATGTCGGTAGTTTCGTCTATTAAAACAGAAAACGCCCTCACCTCATTTATTTTTGTTCCAATTTTATTTAGCATAATACTGTTTAAGTTGTCTATAATTTATCACTCTTAGCTCTGTATTTTAAAATTGCACGAAAATTGCCTTCGTTGTCAGAATTATTATCGATTTTAAGTTCCTCAAAGTCTCTATGCCTCCGAATGAGCAGTCCTTGCCAACCACAAACTAGTATTGCTTCTATTATTGGTTTGATTTTAGCTCATTTTTGTGCTGCTTGAATTTTTCTGTTTTCATCAATTAAATTTATAATACTCTCTTGAACCCTGCTTTATGTTTTGACTAAAGTTTCATAAGCACAAATTGAACCTTTGTGAAATATATTGCTTTGATGCTCATTGAAATGTAAAAACAAAAATTAGAGACTTTTCTTACAAAATATCAGTAGTTTCTATTAAATTTTTGGCAAATACGATATTTTAGCTACGTTATTACACAAAACTGAAGCTACATACGTACAAAAAGAGAATAGTTGATTTATTTGCAGCAATAAAAAGAATGTAAACTCGTGAACTCGTCTTATTAGTATGAATTAGCGCTTTCTTAAAACAAACTTTAGACACTCACTTCCTTGACCTTTTTCCATTTTTACTTTAACCAAGGCACCCAAACACCTTCAGTTGTAGCAAAGAATATACAGTATTTACAGAACGCGCCTTCTTCTTTAGCGGAATATGAAACCCAGTTAAACAGTGTCAACCAGTTATGTTGAAACCGCAGTTTTACTTTTTTGTTTTTAAACTTATCAATTAAAGGGAAGGTGTATGATAGTGGTGGAACCCAGGTCGATTCTATTGTATTTACTTTTTCTGGAACGGATCCGTTTATAAAATTTCCAATATCTTTCTGATTCTGTAAATGTTGGCTCTCGATGGCACTGATGGCGGTATTGTTAATATTACTACTGTGACTAACTTTTTTATCTTTATTAGATTCGGCTGCCTCTGCGGCACCGGCAAACGAGCTCGACGTCAATGCTTCATTTTCATCAAATTTTCTTCTTTTTAAGAAATTTGCCATGGAACTTAAATTACTCATACTTGCATAGTTCACTAAACTAATTAAACAATAAATTGTCTATTTAACAAACGACCTAAAAAAACTAGTAAATAGAAGTGAATAATAAAACAATACATTATGAACGAATTATTAGACCGCCACCGCACTTGCAACGTTTTTAAATACACTCCATATGGGACAAAGACATAAGTCTTTGTGCATAATAAATGTTTGTTTTTTCTTGGTACATTTAAGTAACGCTTTGATTTTTTTAGGATTAATAACAATAAGCGTAAAATATAATGGAAAGTTCGGTCGTTGGGGGCGGGGGGAGATATCCCCATTATCCCCCTTGGGCACGCCGCTAAATCGTATATCTCTAAAATACCTTTACAATGGAATTTTAAATATATAGTGTGATTTTGTCTGGAACCAATGGACACGGATAGAGCAATACTTTTGAATATTTTTATTATTACTTTAAAAATAGTATTGCACGACTGACAATTTAAGCTTATACAGACTTTATAACCCAAATCTTGTCCTCTTGGCAATATTATTTACACTCTTTCTCAGCTAAAATTAGAGAGGAAGCAAAGTATTTTAACCTTGTATTCACATTTGTTACGCCTTACATTACGATTCTATTTTAATCAATATACCGGGTGTCCCACTAAGGGCGGTGAGGTAGGGTGTATGGGAAACTATAGATGCCACAGCGTCGCGAAAAAAACTTTCATAACTAAAGTGGACAAGAGAAATCTGTAGAAAATATTTTTAGGTTTCTAAAACTACCGCAAGATGGCGAAACTGCTGTAGCAAATAATAAAAATAAAAACTTTTTCTCCAGAAATACCTAGTATTAGGTACCACTTCAATAACACCAACAAAAAGCTTGACTAATTCTGCGTTAGTTTGCTTTATAGCTTTTTGTCGTATCTTCAACAGTAAGGACGGGGGAAGATGATAATAATTAAATATTCAAATTGTTCTCTCACTCCTTGGAATGAAAGGTAGTCAAGTGGGGACTCGTTTGAAAGAGAATTTAAAGCTGTTTCAAACGATGACTTTTTTTGGTGCTCATTAATTTGTTTTATACGAAGTAGAAGGCGTTATTTAAAGAATGCTCAGTTTTTTTGATATTCTCTCGGAAAAAATTAAATAGAATGGTATGCTTTTTAAAGATTGGTATTTAAGAGAAGAGAATTATTTAAATTATAGCGAAAACCTTAGTTTAATATCTTTATTCGTTTTAAATTATTTCGAAATAACCAGTTCTTCAATTGACAAATAATTTTGAAGTAACAAAGTTTTTTTTAGTAGTCTTGGGAAGCAAAACTAAAGCGTTTTCTTCATTTCATATTTATTATGCATGTTATTTTTTATTATTTGCTATAACAATAAAACGGTAACACTATTGGAAGATTAACAGTACAAAAGAGTATGAAACATAAGTCCGAAAATGTAATCATAACAAAATACCTTTACAAATGTTCGAAATGTTTTCCGTTGTTCTTCATGCAAAGATTGAGTCTACACCGGGTGTCTAATACGGCGACTTCAATTTCAGTTCTATAAATGTTGGCTATAGCATTTTCTGGGGTAGTAGTGCGTGTTTCAAAAACAGTATTTTTATTCTTCCCCACAAATAAAAATCGAGCACAGTAAGGTCCGGGGACCTAGCTGGCCACGGAAGCAAACTACCTCGTCCTATCCAGCAGTAATTTTCGTTTAAAATATTACGAACTCCACAGGGAAAAGTGTGCCGGGCAACCATCATGCTGAAACCGCATGTCTCTTCTTGTTTGCAAAGGACCGTCTTCCAAAAGTAAATTTGAATAAACGTCGCCGTTGAGGTGGCCATTAAAATAAACTATCTGTCCTTTTTGAATGCCACACCACACATTCACACTCCATCGATTTTGATAGTTGACTTCACGCATCCAGTGAGGATTGACTGGTGCCCAATAATGCATGTTATGTAAGTTCACTCTTCCGCTGCTTCTGAAAATGGCTTCATTAGTCCATAATACACGAGAAAAAATATAAGGGACCTCACCAATCTTAACCAGTGACAGTGATCTAATCTTCGATCAAATTCAGTTTCTGAGAGAGCTTGGTACAGAACAACGTGATACGGGTGTAAATTATTATCCTTCAAAATTCAATGTATCGTCGATTTACTGATTCTCAGATCTAACGAAATTATTCTGGTGCTTACATGAGGATAGATTTTAATATACGCAAGAACATTGATAACGTTTTCTTCGTTTCTAATTGCACGATTTCTTCTAGGCAATGGAATAGGATATACTTGTCTATATTCCCGCAAATTTCTAGCTACACTTATAAAAACTTATCTACTAAAATGTCTTCTATAGGGATAGTTAGCTGCATATACAAGTTCTGCCTTACAAGCGTTCTCATAACACTGGAAGTACACGGCTAACATATCATAAGCTTCTACTGTAGAATAAGACATTTTGAGACTGAACTTATTGCAACAAAATGCTAGATAAACACCAAACGATAATTAGAACAGATGCCAAATTATGACAAATATATGACAACGCAATCGAGTCATTTGTTAGATTCATAAAACTTTGTTTCATGGGTATCTCGAAGAAAATAGTTATTTGTTTTGCTAGGCATCAAAGTAGTAGATTGACTGCCGCGGCTGATAGATCATGGAATTCAGCTAAGGCAGTCAATCTACTTTGCTGCCGAGTTGAACATATCATTTTTTCTCCGATTGTTTATAATGATATGTGTAGGATATTGTATTTGCAAATTATTACAATTCCCACAATCTTTTGATTTTTCCTGTAGTGATAAATTAAAACAAAATTTGACAGAAATCGCAATTGTTGGAATGGTTGGTTGCTATGGAAATGTATATGTCCATAATAATTATAGTTTGACAACTTACGAAATTTCTGACATTTTTGTGGAAAAATATCGGTATATTTATATTATGGACAGTGATAGCGACTTAGAAGTACTTACTCCTCCAGAAATAAGGGAGGTGGCAAAAAATATTGAGTTACATTTGTTGCCGGAGAGGTCTCGGATGAAATATGAAGGAAATTATGAACGATTTATGGATTATTGCATGGAGAAAAATCTCCGAAAAGACTTTTTCGGAGAATGCATTACTTGCTTATTTTGCTGGATCATCTAAAACAATGAAGAGTTCTACACTTTGGTCTGTATATTCCATGTCGAAGGCAACTATGGATGTTAAAAATGGTGCAGATATAGGAAGATATTTGAAGTTGCGCGCATATTTAAAACGGGCATCCGAAGGCTACAAGGCAAAGAAGTCCCGAGTTTTCGAAAAACAAGACATTACAAACTTTATGCTGGATGCTCCAGATGAAGAATATTTATTAGCAAAAGTAAGTTTTAAATAAGATGTTTATACGATAAAGTGAAAATACTTATAAGTTATAATCCATTCCTTTAGGTTGTATTGATTTTTTGGAATTGCGGGTGCATGTCGCTGCGACCAACTATTGAATTTAAAGTTAGAAAATATTGAAGATATGAACAATAAACTATTGGTATCCCTTAAACACGAAGACGAAGAATTCGAGGTCTTTCGTAAGAATGGAATATTTAGATGTTGTTAGAAAATATATGGCTCTTCGGCCTGCTGAATTAAAAGACACAAGATTTTTTTTAAATACGTAAATGTTAAATCCGTAAAGCAATTTGTTGGTATCCATAAATTTGGTAAAATACCTCAAGAAATAGCTGTCTATTTAAAGTTACCGAATGCTAAAGAATATACGGGACACTGCCTCCGCAGAAGTTCTGCCACTTTACTTGTAAATTCAGGAGGTGTCATAACAATGTTGAAAAGACATGGTGGGTGGAAATCCACAACTATAGCAGAAGGGTACATTGAGGATTCAATGGTAAGTAAAACCAGTATTTGTGAAAAAGTTTTGACTAATGTAGGAACTACTTATGAAGCGAATCAAATTGGTAATATAGTGAATGTAAAGAAAACGATATCTGAGGAAAGAAAAGGTGGCCAATTTATTCATAATTGTAGTAATTTTACTATTAATATTAATAACAACTAAAAATATGTTTTTTGAATTCTTGTTAAAAGTATTATGTAATAATTGCTAATAAATGTTTTTGTCAAAAAATGTCAAATGTTTTATACCCATTGAGAACAATCATTTTGCTGCCTAGGCAGGAAAGGCCTTACCTTGCTACCTAGGCAGGAAAAGTAATACTTTTCTGATTGATATGTGTCTGCAAAATTAATATTTGCTGTCAATCGGAGAAAAACAATTTATTACTCCATAATAACATTTGCTTTATAGCTAATATTATTTGTCAATTTAAAAACAGATTGTTTCGAAATAACTCAAAAACGAATACAGATATTAAACTGCGGTTTTCGCTATAAATTAGGTAATTTTCTCCTCTTGGAAACCACTCTTTAAAAAGTATAGCATTCCATTTAACTTTTTCGAGAAAATCTCAAAAAGCTGAATCTTCTCTAAATAACGCCATCTAGTTCGTGTAACACAAATTAATGGCCCCCAAAAAGTCAGCATTTGAAAGAGCTTTAAATTCTCTTGGCGACTCCCCACTTGGCTACCTTTAATCACAAGGAGTGTTTAATTATTTATCATCTTATCCCACCCTTACTGTTGAAGATACGACAAAAAGCTGTAAACAAACTCACGCAGAATTAGTCAATCTGTTTGTTGGTGTTATTAAAGTGGTACCTAACACTGGGTATTTTTGAAGAAAAATTAGCTTTGAGCTGCTTAATCTTAGTTTTTATTATTTGCTATAGCAGTTTCGCCATCTTGCACCAGTTTTAGAAACTTAAAAATGTTTTCAACCGATTTCTCTTGGCCACTTTAGTTATGACATTTTCCTTTCACGACGCTATGGCATCTATAGTTTCCCATATATCCTACCTCGCCGCCCTTAGTGGGATACACAGTACATTAAATTTAATACTAGTTCGTGTTTATATTAACGTAGCTTGGTGGGAAAATGTTCACCAATAACATTTGAAATACGATAAGAAGTTCTAACAAACTCAAATCTAATGTCAGTTTAATTTAAAACACGTTTCTGTGGAATTATTTTATTTATGCACTAATTGATCTTGATAAAATAAAAAAAAAACTATTCAACATGATTCACTTTACACGAAAAGCATCTGACAATTAGTAGTTCTTGGTATTTGACAAATTTATTTACCTTTGAATGCCTTTGCAATGACGTGCAATACCGAAGTAGCGTCAAGTTTACATATTCGTTATTTTTGTATGGATTTGGATAAAATTCGATATGTTTATTAGAAGAAGTAACTTCCAGTTGAAACAACAGTGAGTTTCGATTTTCAAATTTAACATTCAGTATATTTTTACATAGCCACAGGTAAAAGTGTATCCAAATACGTAAAAAGTTTAAAAAATTTTCAAAAATTTTGTAAAATAATTGATTTATTTTTACGTATTGTCTTATGTTTACCACAGAATCAATAGCGTTCTACTTTAACTTTATTGAATTCAATCTTTAAAAAGAGTATTTAATACGGCATTATATCCCTTTTAAAATTAAAATCAATGCTATTGTGTATTACTTTTATAGAAATAAACATTCAGAAAATTTGTATACATCAAGACAAAACACTTAGGTCGGTACACGGTCGTGTTGTTTACTAAACATGCATAAAGATATATGTAGGTTTAAGAAGTAAGAAAAAAACAATCTTATGAATTCAAACAAAGTATTAAAATATTGAAAAGAACAGCCCTGAAGTTTTTTTGCTATTGAGTCTGGAACCAAACAAAAGAAAACTGAAGTCATAGATGTAAATTTTTTTTTTTTTGATATCGGCAACTAATAATAAAATTTTAAATGAAAAAATATTTTACCTATAATATGAAAATTATTTACTGGCTCATTTATAAAAAGTTATAAAATTATTAGAAGCATAAGAAGAAGATAAGTCAAAAGGAGAGTGATTAGCAGACTTGTGTGTATTACTAGCCTAGAAACCAGTAATTTAACGTTATACAAAACACACACACAACAGAACATTATGACACGCACACAATAAATACGAAACACACACACACACATATGTTTATATTAAATTAATTAACTTTAAATTTTATACCTTACAGAATGAAATAAAGTCCTCAACTAATATATATATATATATATATATATATATATATATATATATATATATATATATATATATATATATATATATATATATAAAGTATATTATAGATTTCACAAGTATTCATGTTTAAATAAGACAATTTTTCTTTAAAACTTGAAATAAACGTAAAATATTCAACGTTTAACATCCTTTGTTCCTTTGTCAAGAATTTATTTATTTTTCTTGACAAAGAACAAAGGAATTAACGTTAATTATTACGTTATAAATTTAAAAAATATTAAATATTATATATATATATATATATATATATATATATATATATATATATATATATATATATATAGTTGGAGACGTTTATTTCATTTTGTAAAATATAAAATTTAAAGTTAATTAATTTAACAGTTGACTACAGGTTCTAAAAATAACTTTATACCTATACTAAATGATAATTAGATATTTTTACAAAATTAAAAGAAGGCAGGGTGAAAGTTGCCTTCAAAAAATTGATCTAAAAAGTGGGTAGATGAAGAATTAGTAAAAATAATGCCAAATCACAAATAAATTCCAGAAATAAGCAAAGTTGTTGTAATGTGATTCATATCAGTGCAAATTACAGGTAAAGTAAGATAGATTGCAAAAGGAGAAATAAATTATTATTGTTGAACATTAAACAACATTTAGAGATATACACACTACCGTAAGTAATAATGAAAAATTATTATCAAAATATGTTTTTGCGCAGATATCGGGCTCTTCTTTTAAAAGCATGACTTTTTTTAGTAAACCACTTTCAAATGTTAAGAGAGATAGTGCAGGTTATACTAAAGTGAACCTCTCCTTTAAACTACTCCCCCCTCTCCCCAATCTTTTACTTACGTTTATGATACCAGGAGATGTCAAAATCGAACCAACCGTCCTGGAAGTATCGCCAACACACGCACTGCGCCCCCCTAAAATTTTGAAGTAACGAATATTTTTTACCATCCGATCTGGGAGAAAATAGGCATCTGACCTACCGCCTCGACCTCCCGTTGAATGCCTCTTTTTTCGCTCTTCTCCGATTATATATTTACTACCAGCGCCGCATCACAAGCCTCGCGTGTCGCGAATTACGTTTTCAAAAATCCGGCTTTCCTCCGATACACGCGCCATATTTGGTACGAGTCGGTCGAGCAGTCTCAGATACTTACCTGGCCTGACATCGCGATACCTGCGTCGTCATCCTTGCTTTCCTCCAGGTGCATAACAAGCGTCGTCAAATTTATCATGGTGTTTTGAATGCTATTGTGAAGGCATCGCTGCGCTCGCGACACCATTTCCTTGAGAATCGGTAGACACATTCTCCGTTCGAAGTTCATCGCGCTCGAACTGCTCGTTTCTCGACGTCAATTATCGGCACCCAGTCATCGATTATATATATTATATAGACTTGAGATCGGCCGAACCGCATCGGAGATTCATTTTAAGGTGACACGACGATTGAGTCGCTATTTAAAACCGCATTTTCGGGTTCCACGTATTTCGTTCCGGTGCGTACTGAGTTTCATGAACCTCTGTCAAGACGTTTGAGAGATACCACCAGGAAATCATCGTAACGCGTGCGGGGCTTTTTTTTGCGAATCGTCGTTCGAAACCTCGTGGCGTCGAATTTAGTCGCAACCCAGCTGTACATTTTGTAGTCATAATGTATCAAACCTTACCATGTAAGAGTTAGTTTCCTCCTGGTACAGTATATTTGTAATTATGGTTTGCGAGTGATACGTAAGAATTAAATAATAGTATATTAAAAAACAAGTTTCATAAGACCAGTCTTGAAGTAAGAATTCGAGTTGATAGAAACGAGTGGCGTAACCACGAGTTTTTTTAAAGAATGGGTGCTACAAGGTCTTATGGAACACTATTTTTTGTGCTTTGCCCTTTTTGTGCCGTTTTTAAACACAAATTTTTTCTTTAGTTGATTTGGACATTTTGTGGCGGTTGGTAATGTCTTAATTTTAAAAGTAAAAAATTGATCTACTCGCCCTTTGTTTTGTCCAAGTTATGCCACAAAACACGAAAATGGAAGATAATCAAGATAATCTTGCATGTACGCCCCCTGATATACGTGAAATTGCGTAAAGTACGGTCGCCAATTTGTTCACATGAGAGTTTTCCACTGGATGCATTTTGTTTTTCACACATCTTGTAAGAGTGACATGCATGACGGAACTCCGGATCAAGCGTTGCCAACCTAACAATTTTCGTAAAATGTTCAGTGAATTAATGGCTATAATGTCATCGGAGATGATGACGTCACGTTTCGTAATATGTCTTTTAAAGAATCAAAATGGAAGCAAATTACACAAATATATTTTAAAGAATTAAAAATGTTTGATGCGGTGAATATCTATTTGGCAAATGAAATACGAATTTAAACAAATATAAAAATGTAAACTTTCACCATTATCACACATAATAATATACTTATCTTTTGGATTTTTAATTGGTGTATTTTAAATTATACAATATAAACGTTTCGATAACACTTACAGTTATCTTCGTCAGTAGTAACATCTATTAAAATTATTAAAGACGTTGAAAACAATTTTGTCAAAGTTGAAAAATTAAATCATAAACATCAGCCTGCTATTAATACAACAGTTTGTGAAACGTATAAAGCCAACTATAGAATTAAATTTTAGTAAAGAATAACAAGGCCATTAAAAATTAAATATTGTTAAACTGCCTTAAAGATGATAAATCAGAACTCCCTCTAACGGCGAAGGCTAACAATGAAAAATGTCAGCCAAAAAACACATTTAACAAAATCAAGTTATGATGTAAGCCTAAAGTGAAAAACTTCACAAATATAAACATGACATCAAATAAAATAATGCAGTTAAACCTAACAAACAGATATCTTTGTCAATAATTGCAAGTGTTAGTAACAATGAAAAGCATAATGCAGAACTTTTTTTGTAAATTTTTTTAAATTTTAATCTTAATTTCAACTACTTATGGTAAATTATAGTGCTGTGGTAATTTAACATAATTAAATTACATAATTTTAGAAAACGCACCTCTCTGTCAAAACTGTAACGTACACGAAAGAGAGGCCAGAATATCTAGTAAGATACGCACAGTTTTATGAAGGAAAATTAAAACTTCATCATTGATACATTGACGATATATATATATATATATATATATATATATATATATATATATATATATATATATATATATATATATATACAGGGTGTTTAAAAAAGATGCGGCAATATTAAAGGGGGTGATTGCCTAGGTCATAGGTCCGCAAACGCTTCGTTACCGATCTACAGCGTGTTGAAGTTTAATTTAAAAAAACAGTCAAAATTAGATTTTTCCAAAACGGCTTGAGATATCATAATGAAATTTTACACGTGTCAATAGCTGTGGGAGACGCATACTTTGCAATACAACACGATGTTTCAGTGGTACCATTGGCGCGCTTATTGGCACATCGCAGGCTATTTTTTAAGAAAAAAGTAGGATGCCGCTGATTTCTCTAAAAATAAAAAATATTTTTTTATTTTTTGTTCAATTTTGAAGAAAAAAGCTCTTTTGGCTTTTTATCGTACGACGTACCGTTTTTGAGTAAAAAGAAACATTTTAGTGCATGTCCATGTATTACAGAAAAAAAGTTTTAAAAATCAAGGGTTTCATTCAAGGGCAAAAACAAATATTTCACCAAACCGAACATTTTACCAACCAAAAATTACAAAAACTGTTCAAAGTGACCACCTCGAACTCGGATGCAAGAATCCAATCTTCTCCTCATTGACTGGCGAACTCTCTCAAAAACACCAGGATCTGTTTTAATTGAGTTGCACCCAGCAATGATTCGATTTCTTAAGTCATCTACGTTTTCCAATGGAGTAGCGTACACCAAGGACTCCAAATGGCCCCACAGGAAAAAATCAAGGGGATTTAAGTCCGGGGATCGTGCAGGCCATAAGTGAGGTCCACCACGGCCAATCCAACGATTTTCGTATGCTTGTGTTAAGAAATCACGAGCTACTTGACTAAAGTGGGCTGGTGCGATCGTGCATATACCACATTGCATCTCTAATTGTTAATGGTACGTCCTCCAGAAATCCAGGGAGCGTGTTTTCCAAAAAGTTGCGATACACCTCTCCGGTAAGTCTCCCGGGTAGAAATGCCGGTCCAATTAGGCAGTCACCCCACAATCCCAATCCAAACGTTCAAAGAAAACTGATGCTGAAAACGATCTTCAACAATTTCGTTTGGATTTTCTTCACACCATACGTGGTTATTATAAAAATTCCGTATTGCATTTCTTGAAAAACTCGCTTCATCGGTGAACAGAATCAATATCAGGAGTTGAGGGATTTGAACCATTTTGTGCAAAAGCCATTGACAGAATGCAATGCGAGGAGGAAAATCAGCAGGAAGAAGTGCTTGAACGCGTTGTATATGGAATGGATACAACAAATTTTCCTTAAGAATGTGCCAAATATTCTCATTACTTACATCCAAAGCGTCAGCAATTTTTCAATCATGTCCAGTACATCCTCTTCCAGCTCTATCGTTATTGCTGTCCTTGGCCTTCCTGCTCCTCCATTTCGTCTTAATGTGCCTGTTTCATAAAGACGCCGATGAATACATTCGAAAGTTTTTCTAGGATCATAATGGCCTTTTCATAAATCGCCTAGCTTTAATGAATACATTCAAATGTCAGTGCATGGCATTCGTACAGCGATTCAAGATAAGGAACTTCAACAAATTCGACACATACAAAATTATTAATCACGAGACTCATTCAATATGTCAGTGAATAATACAGGAATGTTTAAAAATATTTTTGTACGCATGATAAATAGACATGCACTAAAATGTTTTTTTTTACTCAAAAACGGTACGTCGTACGATAAAAAGCCAAGAGAGCTTTTTTCTTTACAATTGAACAAAGAATTAAAAAATATTTTTTACTTTTAGAGAAATTAGCGGCATCCTACTTTTTTCTTGAAAAATAACCTGTGACGTGCCAACACGCGCGCCAATGGTACGAATGAAACATTGTGTTGTATGCGCCTCCCACAGCTATTGACACGCGTAAAATTTCATTATGATATCTCAAGCCGTTTTGGAAAAATCTAATTTTGACTGTTTTTTTAAATTAAGCTTCAATACGCTGTAGATCGGTAACGAAGTGTTTGCGGACCTATGTACTTTTATATGAACTTTATTGTATAAAATGACCTGGGCAATCACACCTTTTAATATTGCCGAATCTTTTTAAACATCCTGTATATATATATATATATATATATATATATATATATATATATATATATATATATATATATATATATATATATATATATATATATATATATATATATATATATATATATATATATATATATATATATATATATATATTTGTAATTTGTAAGCAATTGTACATTATTGCTTACAAATAGTATACAGAATTTAAATCAGGCTCCCAAACATTGTTATTGGGGAACCTAAGAGAGCAGATCTTATTTCAAGAAATAGGTAGGTGACAGCATGGGTGAATAATCACCCGTAACCCCTACCAAGAATTGTATTATCTATTTTGTATTAATTGTACCCTAAAAATTACTCAACCTATTTTGAATTTAATTCTACCATCATAAAGCTAGTTAAATTTTGATTTTATTTCAATATTTACTCAATTTGTAAATGATTATTGAACGACATTAAAGTTAATCATATTAATTGCATTGTTATACTTGATTCATTTTAATTAACTATTTACAACTACTGTCTACCCGTTTACAGTGATTTTCCACTATTCTTAAGTATGGAATTCTATTTTTAATTCAAAACTTTCCATAACACTTGTACTGTGTTGTTGAAGTTATATCCAAATTTTACATTTCACACTAACGATTTATGCTCAAGTATTTTTTTACTTAATACGTAGATGTGTATCTTACAATACTCCTTTACACCAGTTTTATGTGAACAACATTGTTTTGAGAAATTACAGATACGGAAACGAAGAGTGTTTTAATACAATATATATTTCTTAGAACTTTTAGTAAAAGCCCATATTTTTTAAATTCGATTCAATTTGGTAAATAATCTCACATCGGGTTGTCTTGTTTCCACATAAGTTTGAAGATATAATTCCGAAGCAGCATTAGCATCTCCGTTAGACACGTGATAGCAAAAAGCATATCATTTCTTTCTTCAGAAGAATAAGTCATTAATAAATTAATATTCACTATTTAAGTACGAACTACAACTGGTTAAAACAAATAATTCAATATCTACTATTTGGCTGTAAATCTTTTGTTCAATTCTCTGATTAGAGATTGATTAGTTGGGGTTTAATGGGGTACGCCGTCACTCGTACCAATTGTAGACTATTCCTCACAACCCTGTTGAGTAATTGAATAAAGATGAGATTCATTCAAGAACTGATTTATTCGATAATATTTACACTTTATATACAATGTTTTACATGACGTGTTTTATTATTTGACCTAGTTAGTAGGTCATGTTTTATTCTTTTAAGCGCCTTTTGTGCTTACTAGTTATAATGCATATCGTATATGTGTAATTTCAACCTTACACACTTTTGTATCAGCACAATTTGTCGCAATAATTAACCTGCTCTATATACAGTTTTGCTTGCTATTCGTTTTACATTTCTTAATTGTCAATTCTATTATTACTAAATATAAAATTACAAAATTATTAACATTATTAAAATACCCTGTTTAATCTGGAAGATTAAACATCCTGCCAGGCCGAAGTTCATGTTCATTCGCAGATTGAACATTCTGCCGCACGAGGTGGTTGGCATGGCGTAAAGCTGTTCCATTGTAAACTTCGCTCTTGCAACTGTTAACATTGTTAAGAGTCCAAGTGCTATTTGTAGTACGTGAGATTGTTTTTGTTTCTTCCTTGCCCAAATTTTCCAAAAGTCCGCCTTCATTTTCTGCACTAGTGTCCATCTTGTACTTAGATTCTCTTCTATAGCTTTTAATTCGTCCCGGAACTTCGCCCATTTTGCTGCTATGTTGTCCGGCACTTGCTGATCCCATTTAATTGCGCTTATCCATAATTCTTGTATTATTAGTTTGGCTGTTATGGTTATTGGACTGACCCACCCTAGCGGGTCGAAGATTTTTGCTGTTTCTGATAGTATGCTTCTTTTTGTTAATGCTTTGTTGTTGACTGTTACCTTGAATTGAAAGCTGTCTTGATCTGGTAGCCATCTCACTCCTAGGGATTTTCTTGACTCGTCTTGGTTGATATCCAGTGGTTCCGACGTTTCTTTATCTTCTTTCCATAGTTCTTTGTGATTTCCTGCCCATTTTCTTAACGTAAACCCTCCTTTTGCTGCTAATGTGGTTAATTCTTCCTGTAACGTTTTGCGTCTTCTATTGTGGTGGTTCCAGTTAACAGGTCGTCCACGTAATAATCTTTCAGTGTTACTGCTGATGCTTGCGGGTAATTGTTTTCTTCATCTTGGGCTAGTTGCTGTAATGTCCTTACCGCTAGGTAAGGTGCGGAAGCTGTTCCATATGTAACGGTTGTAAGTTGATACTCGTTGATTGGTTCCCTTGGTGTGGTTTGTTGGTAGTGTTCTTCACACTCTTCATCTTGTTGGAACATTTCCACTGCCCTTGGAATTTCCTCGAGTTCCCAAAATTTTTCTAAGTGCATTTCTTCTTCCCGTGACACCATACTGACTATCGTCACTTCTTCTTTATTTTCGGGGCTGCATGCTTCCTTAACTTCTTTGGTTGATGCGTGCGCTGCCGATTTTGTTTGCTGGTGTGTTGCAGGTTTTTCGTATTCCTGGTGTAGTAATGTGTGGTGCGGGTACTGACACGTTGTGCACCGCCGTATTGCGTGGCATCTGATGTTGGAACTGTGGTCCATGCAATTGAAACATAGACGTTTTTCTCTCACGAATGTGATCCTGGCTTGTGTTGACAACCCTTTGAACTTGATGCAGTCACCCAACTTGTGATATTGGTTGCAGTAGACGCATGCTTGCCGTTTATTCTGCCACTGGGGGTTCCATTGGGGCTGTCCTCGTGTGGTAGTATGGTGTGATTTTCTTGCCTGGGACATCGCTTCCATTGACTGGAATCTTAGTTTGAGGAATTCCATTACTTCCTCCATTAGTGGTATTTCATTTGGTGCTTTCAGCGATTGTTCGAATAGTTTGTTTGTCTCTGCGTTCCATTTTCTTGCTATTATGTGGACAATAAGAGGACCCCAGGAGGCTGTTTCTACTCCTAGGTTCTTTATTGCTTCCAGACACTCATAAGTGGTGTCATGCAGACGCCTTATTGCACCTGCATCTTGCTCTTGGATAGTGAGAAAGTCTAGAATTTTGTCTATTAAAACTTTTACCATTAACCGTTTGTTGTTGTATCTACTCTCGAGAATTTCCCATGCTGTTTTGTAATTGCATTCTGCTATTTGAAGGTGTTGGATTAGTTTTGATGCTTCTCCTGTGACGTTGCTTTTAAGGTACTGCATTTTTCTATTGTTGTCACCGTTTTGTTGGAGTGTATTATTTTTCCAAACAGGTCTTGGAATGTCATCCAATTTTCATAGCCACCGCTGAACACAGGTAGCTTTATTTCTGGCATCTTGATGCTGCATGCCTTATCTCCAACCATTTGTATTTTGTTTCCGAGTTCGATGCTTATTTGGTCACACCATTGTTCGGTTTTCTCGAACTCGCTGTTTGAAAAATAGCTGTCCTGATGTTTTGTTTCATGCACCTTGATGTGTTCGTGCAGGTCTTCAATTGCAGTCCATTGGCGCTGAATCTTGTCTTGCCATAACTTAAGTTGGACCGTGTTTTCTTCTTTCTTCAATCTTTCTTCTACTTGTTGTAATAGAGCACCTAGTTGTTGTATCTTGATCTCTTGTCGTTTCAATCGCTGTTCTTGTTCTTTGTCGACCCCACCGTCTTCTTGCGAGGTGGTTGTTAGCTTCTTTTCCAGCTCTGCCAGATAGTTCTTAATGTGATTATATAGTTTACCCAATTTTTCAAGGTATTCTGATGTGTGGTAGTCATGATCATCTATCCGCAGTTTGGATATTTCATTATGTGTGCTGTTCCTTCTTCCCACCATGTTTCCAATGCCTTGCTACGTTCATTAATGTACACCTTGTTCTTCCGTGCCGCCGCATCTTTCTTCATATTTGTAAACATCTTCTCCATAGCCTTGCCAATCTCATTTTGGTTGTTGGCCAATTTGTTTATCTTCTCCATTTTTCGCTTTGAGTCTTGTGTTGTTTCTTATTTATAAAGCTTGATTTTCTTACCCACTGTCGATACGTTTCTTCTTTCCTATAAGGGGCGTAAATCCTTATAGTTGACAGAGGTAGACTTGCTGCTGTAACTTCTTTTGGCGGTGGTGGTGGTGAATTGAATGTAGCTGGTGGTGTTGATGTCTTCAATAGGCTGATGTTCAATAGCTGCTGCTGTTGGTGGTGGATGATGTCTTCAATAGTAATTAATTTTACTGGTTGCCGATGTTGTTGGCTCGAAGGACCATGACTAATTTTACTGGTTGCCGATGTTGTTGGCTCGAAGGACCATGACTAATTTTACTGGTTGCCGATGTTGGTGGCTCGAAGGACCATGTTCATTCTACTGCTTGCCGATGTTGATGGCTCGAAGGACCATGACTAATTTTACTGGCTGCCGATGTTGTTGGCTCGAAGGACCATGTTCAATTCTCTGATTAGAGAGATTGATTAGTTGGGGTTTAATGTGAGGGGTACGCCGTCACTCGTACCAATTGTAGACTATTCCTCACAACCCTGTTGAGTAATTGAATAAAATGAGATTCATTCAAAGACTGATTTATTCGATAATATTTACACTTTATATACAATGTTTTTACATGACGTGTTTTATTATTTGACCTAGTTAGTAGGTCATGTTTTATTCTTTTAAGCGCCTTTTTGTGCTTACTAGTTATAATGCATATCGTATATGTGTAATTTCAACCTTACACACTTTTGTATCAGCACAATTTGTCGCAATAATTAACCTGCTCTATATACAGTTTTGCTTGCTATTCGTTTTACATTTCTTAATTGTCAATTCTATTATTACTAAATATAAAATTACAAAATTATTAACATTATTAAAATACCCTGTTTAATCTGGAAGATTAAACATCTTTTTTTTAATTGTCATAGCACACCACGGCAAGCATTGCATTTGTTTAGTGAATACTATAATTACAATTTTTTGAAAATTGTGAGTTCACTAATAATATTAAACATACAAAGCTATACATTTTTGAAATCAGAAGAAATGAGTCATCTAATGAGTCCATAGCCACCTATAGTTGCCATTTAAAATTTTTTATTCCCATTTTCCTATTTTGCGTAAAAATAGCTATAAAAAGTCTCTCTTATAACTTCGTATTTTGAATATTAAAAAATATATAGCGGATTGAAAATTTGGACGATTTTTAGTTATTTTCAGTTCCAGATATGTTCGGCGATTCTTGATGCCTTTGCTGATGTTGTTCTTATGCTCCTGAGTTCTCACTTCGAGTAGTTTACTGCTCTCTGATTACACATTTTCAATAATAAATTTCAATTGTTAAGTATTTCTTATTAGAGTATAGCAACTAGTTTGATATTTAGTACGAAACTAACAGATGCTCACTGACTGCATTTATACGCGTAGCCATAGACAAGTCTCAACAGGAATAACCTTGTTTACCGATACCCGGTACGCAAATAACGCATGCAATATGCGCAATATTGAGCAATAATGTAGCAATATTATGTAAGTTATTTATATTTATGAAAATAAAACAAAACTAATAAAATACATTCGTCTATGATAATAATCTGCTTCTCGTTCTTTTAATTTGAACCACACTAATCACCGGGTCATATAGACCCAAACACAGTGATTGTAACAAATGCATTAGAAAAAGCTAATTATAATTTTCTAACATCAATCTAGGTACACCGTTATTAGAGTAATAAAATAAAAGTCATACAGTGGAAACGATATATTTAAATAAGGGATAATTCTGTCTAGAAGTATTTAGCTTTTCGGGCGTAACCACCGTGGTACTAAACACTTCTGACCCTGGTCACTTTTATGTACCATTCTTGGGGCGTTACACCACCAAGAAGATTGTACATAAAATGTGCGGGGATAAATAAATGATGCGGGCCAGGTTAGGTTAATATTACTGGCTAAGGGATAATGGTTAGGGGTACTGGTCAGACCAAAAAAGATAAGTATTTTATTATGAGTGTTAATGGTGAAAGTTTACATTTTCATATGGTCTAGTTGTTGTTCAGAATACTGGGCATTCTACTGGTCTGGTTGCTGGTCAGGATAATAATACAGGTACAGGGTAAAATTAATAAGGGTAGAAGAATATTATAGGACGTGGGTTACGGAAGAAGTGTGTAGGAAGTGAGGGAACCAGGGAATTGTGAAAGTGAAAGTAGAGAAGTAGAAGTGTAATGCGTCTGGTATTTGTAGGGAAGGTTTGTATAAAGTGAGAAGGAGTATAAAACTGATATTATTTATGAATAATGACGAAACAGTTGTCGAAGGAAATAGGTAATAACTATTGATAGGCATTATTTGTTAGGATACGAAAATTTATAGAAAAGACCTTCAGGATCATTGCAACTTGAATTAATTCATCTTGTGTAGCTTCAGTGTGTTATTGTATATTATTCCAATTATTTTTAATCAATATGATAGCAAGTTATGTCGGAATATTTGTATACATGGACATTATGCCAAAAGACAAAGAAGTTTGAATATCTAAATTTTCAGCGTTATTGTGATTATTGGTCTTTTGGGTTATAATTAACTTTTACATAGAAAAAAACATTAGCGTTACAAAATGCACCTAAAAAACCTTTAGTTTGCATAGATATGTTGACGACACAGTTGTTATTTGTAGACATGGAAAAGAAACACTACATTAATTTGTAATTTTTATAAATGGTATACATCTAAGCATCCAACTTACCATGGAGCAGGAAACTAATGAAAGTTTGCTATTTCTTGACATACTAATATCTGAAAACATTAATTTACTATCTTTGAAGGTTTACCGAAAGTCGACACATACCGATAGATACCTTGAATTGTCAAACCATTATACACGTCAAGAAATTTGTAAAATTACATCTTCAATGAATTGAGGAAAACGAATTTGTCATCCTGAATTTTTGAGAAATGAATATAAATATTTAGCAAAATCACTACAAGCTAATGGGTATTCACTTAAAGAAATTAATGATGTTGTTACACCTGCTAGACATAGTCATAAACAAAAACTAGTGCTTATCGTTGGTACTGTTTCTCTCCCTTTAATAACTAAGGTTACAGATAGAATTGACAAAATCCTAATTAATCGTGGCATTAGGGCTGTTTTTAAACCTACAAGAAATATTAAAGGAAATTTAGGGTCAGCTAAAGATGTTTTAAATCCATTATGATCTTCCAGAATGCACAAGTTATCTTGTCCTTGTGGAAAAGTGTACATTGGAACCATAAAAGGTAGCTTTGATACAAGAGATTGAGTCAACCCTTATGCTTACGTTTTCATCATTTTCATTTTTCGTATTTCATAAATTTCCACTAACGTCTTAAACAATTCTGAAAGATATTACTACTACTGACGACGATAACTGTAATTTTTATCGAAACGTGCAGATTTATGTAAAATATAAATATAAAAATACACAATTTTAAAACATAAAAGTTAACTATTCTTTCTATGTCAAAGGAATCACACGTTGATTTTGTATTCTAATGTTTTGAATTCTTCTTTTGAAATATCGTAATTTTCTGAGATATCGTTACCTTTAGAAGTAACCTATAAAATATTGGATAACAACTTTGATCTTATAATTAGAACTGGTGTATGTTGAAAATATAAAAATAGATATTGTTGCCAAGTGGTTCTTTGTAACTCAGGCCGTACATACATTTTAGGAGCTGTGTGATTATCAATAATTAATTTTTTGTGTATTTTGATCAAAAAAAAAATTTTTTTGGTAGAAGTTTCATTAACTCGTTATGATTTTAACATTTCGTAATGGGACCTTACCATAATGTTTTGTATGCGTTATGGTCTAGGAACTAATTCAGATTATTATTATAATTTAAAATTTGAAATCAATAAAACTTAGCGACACTAATTTCTTTGTGAAAAAATGAGATTTATTGAAGTATTTTTAAAATGTTTAATTGCTTTTTTTTGTCTCCGATTTTTTATTCGTGCACATATTTTTCTAATTGTTCCGATTCTAATTTTATTTTGAGCGGCATCCAAATTTTTTATTTTATTTTCAATATTTCCTACAATTTTCTCTGTACGTGAATATTTTGAGAAA
Organism: Vesta saturnalis; assembly: GCA_036346205.1. Lineage (NCBI taxonomy): Eukaryota > Metazoa > Arthropoda > Insecta > Coleoptera > Lampyridae > Vesta > Vesta saturnalis. The sequence continues at coordinate 871,454 of JARFJB010000889.1, forward strand.
TAGTGTGAAGGTATGAAAATGCAAACTTTCACCATTTCTGCACATATTTAAAACACTTACCTTTTAGTGTTTTTTTGTGGTGTATTTTCATATTTAAGTTATACAATCTAATCGTTTCGACAACACAGTTATCTTGTAATGATCCTGCAAATCCTTAACATAAATTTCCTATCCTAGTAAATAATTCCTCTATGAACGCCTATTTCCTGTTTCCTTCCACAACTGCATTATCATTATTCACAAGTGGTATCAGTTGTACACTCCTTCCCACTCCACGCAAGCTTTCCCTATAAATACCAGATCACCAACTTCACTTACAGTTTCATTCTATTAAATTCCTAATATTATTAGAACCTGCAACGCAACCAGTATCCTGGCTATTATTATTGTTTCCAATTTTCCTGTATGTCAACCCGAGTTATAATCACCTATCCAACAAATTCACCTCACCTAATCAGTTTCATCCCAGTTACCAGTCAAACATCCATCCTAACATTCCCCAAACACAATCGTGATTCCCGCATGTTTTTTGTGAAATCTTCTTGGTGGTGTCAAACGCCCCGAGGAGAGTACATAAAGGTGACCAGGGCGAAACACATTTAGTTGGACGGTGGTTACGCCTAGAATAGCTAAAAATTTCTTAACTCAAATTATCTCTACCTAACCCCCAATAACAAAATAGTAAGACACGACCATTAGTACGGTCTCTTTGGTGGTGTTATACGCCCCGAGCAAAGTGCCTAAGTGTTGTTGAGGGACGTGGTTATTTTGACGGTGGTTACGCCCCGAATAATTAACTACCTCTCACACTAATAAGTCTCCCTTAACGATACGAACCCTAATACCTTCGCTGGCAGCTACGATTCCGAACTTGCCTTTACACCAAATTAAAATTAGTTTCGAATATTACCCAATTATGTTTATCTTCCCCAAAAATACTCCCAAAATCACCTATTCACTCGACATCCCCATACTAGCACAAAATCTCCTGTTGCCCTCAACCACCGTTACATTTACCTGAATCGTGTACTTCAAAACTCCCTGTAATCCCCTTGTATACGTTCATATAAAGAATATGTTCTATATTTCGAATCCAGTAAATACATATTAACCCCATTGCATACATTCTGTACCATTTATCCTCTAGACCAGATTTAGTTGTAATTTATAAATAACCAAACTTCCCGCTCAATATGTATACCCAATTAATGCAGATAATTTATTTATAAACACCTACACACTTCGTATAAATTCCGACCCGCTTTCATAATTTCACCCACACAGAACTCAACTCTAATTACTAAACATTCTTAATTCGTAATCATTCAATTAACAAGAAATTTGTAATCATTCAATTAGGAATCAGCTGTTCATTATAAGCATCGTAACTTTTGTATATAATCCACCAGAATAAGTGTAATACTCACTGGTAATTAATTCCTTAGAATCCTGAACATACACAACACGTAATTCACTACATTTCCCTTGTATTTTCACGGTAATGAAAATATTCATTTGCAATAGTATATAACATTACTAGCAATGTAAAAAGGGTTTTTCTGGCGGACAGAAGGATATAACTGGCGAGCCAGTTATTTTCTGGAGCCAGTAAAACCAATTACCATGTGTGTATTATTATATAATTTATTTGTTACTCATTTGATGCAAATAGAATACAATTTTCGAATTTTAATAATGCTACTAGTTTGTAAAACTGACAGTTAACTTGCAACAATGTCTCGTTTCCTTTGAAATCATTACACTGACAACGGCGCTTATTGAATATTTTACTGTCTATTATTTTGCTAATACAATGTGAACAAGGTACGGTCGTATCTAACTTGTAAAAAATCAACAACTTTCGTCTCTAACCTGTAAATATTTTACTAGCAGCTAGCTTGTTAAGATTGAGTTTCAACGTCAATAAGCTCACTTGATAAATTGACGTTTACAAATGAGTAACATATAAAATATTTGACGTGTTTGTATCACATCGGGATTAATTTTTACTTCCAAAAGGCCTTCCACAGAGGACACTGCGTAGTGGAAACCTGGGAATCCAGGCAATGGCGCCCGCCTATTAACAACACCTAACCAGGACCAGAATAATTTTTAGTTTGTTTTATTTGTTTATTGAATCCATTAGAGTTAATTTTGTTTATTTTTATTACCTCCTTTTTTAGAGTCGTTTTATTTTTATACTAGTGTGACCTAATAAATTTGTTATAAACCAACCAAGTTTAATTTCCCGCATAGGCCACCCAACAAACACCAAGGTAGTGAAAGTCATGAACTCGCCCCGAGTGTCATAAATAGGACAAAAGAATTAATTCGTAATTTGCAAAATCAGATGCGATACAATATTTGTCAGTAGTAATACTTGTTTATCACAAGTTTAAATTGTTTAAACGATTTAAACAATTTTGAAGGACCAAGATAACTGTAAATGTTATCGAATCGTAGACAGTACAACTTAAATAAAGAATACTCTATAAAAAACCAAAAAGACAAGTATTTTAAGTTAGTCTCAAGGTAAATTTAATTTAGGTTCTAACGTAGTAATATTTAGAACTGGTTGTGGAAATTTTATGTCTGAAAAGCTAACGATCCAATTTTCTAATTTATGTTCCTAAACTTTAGTATTTTGAATATTCAAATGAGTATGTTTAGATTTGTGTAATTTTAGTAAATTTCCAAATTTTGTGTGATTAATTTTATTAATTTAAATTATGAGTAGAAGTAAACCAAACTCTGTTTTTATAGTATCACTATTTTACTTACAATGGCAATTGTCTCGTCTCGACAACACCGTGTCTTCCTTCTTCGTCATATGCAGTCTTTAAAACAAATTTACTTAGTATGCATACAATATTTAACCACCTATTAAGAATTTATCAATTAAACAGTGGCCAATTGTATACATCTAGTTGTTTGTTTAATAACTGGCTTGAGTATTTTTTCTTATTAATTTCTATGGTTTCTAATAAATCTAGTTTTCTACTTTTGTTCTGAATGTGAAAAATTTGAAAGTTACTATTAAACTTATGGTTTTATGTATTTAATAGTGAAGCATAGTTTGATACATTATTATTGCATTGAAAAGATCTAAAACTTTCAGATAAAAACCTCTTCCTCTTTGACCGATATAACATTTATTGCAATAACTATAGTTAAACCTATAAACTCCTGACTTATCTCCCCTATCATTTTTTGACTAATTATTTTTTACATTTTTTACATTTTTTACATTTTCGTCGAGTAGCATTTAAAGCCAATATTCAAATTAAGCTTTCTTAATTCGTTAGGAATTATTTCTTTAAAAAACGACAAATTTCAAAAAATAACCAGATCTATTTTATTCCAAAAACGAGATAAAGATATCATAAAAGACAACAGTATTTTCACTGAACAAGGTAAACGTTATTTAACAATTATGAATGCACAAGTACCAAAGCTTTATTCATTAATAAAACCTCATAGAACGGGTTCTAATTTAATCAGTAGCTTCACACACAACAGCATCTCCACTTAAAATACTTGACAGATTAATAGGCATTATTCAACAAAATTAGAGTTTTCTCCTAAACATAGTATTAAAAATTAATTTCAGTTAATCGAAAATATTCAGCATTTAAATATCTAAAAATGCTAAAATGTTTTCATTTGATGTCCAGAATTTGTGTTCCTCGGTCCCAAGTGTAGAGGTCTCAAATATTATAGACAATATGTTAACATAGAAAAACGTTAATCTCTCTTTAAAGCAGCATGTACTAGATACCTTAATAGTATGTTTAGGTCAAAATTACTTTTAATTTGACAACGATATCTTTATTTAGAAAGGAGGCCTTATAATGGGAAATGCATTGAGTCCCTTGTTTGCAGAAATATTTATGGATAATTTATAAAATCAAATACATAACTACCCGCTTAATAATGTCTTTTACATTTTGGTACAGAAAAGTTGACGATATTTTTGCTCTTTTCACAAGTTCTATCAGACAACTAAACACCGTTTTAATTTTTCTAATAAACTTGATCCATTGAAAGAATTTACTTTAGAGAAAGATAATAACGAAATTAATTTTTTAGATTTAACTATCTCTAAAATGCCCATCCAAATAATTATAAAATGTCTGCATTTAATTCTTGTATACACAGATGATTAACTGTATATTTATCGGAATCCAATTTTTAGAAAGTACTTAATTTAATAAAATAAATAGTAGTACACAATGGATACCTCGAAAGGGATACAAATACAATATTACATAAAAAACAATTGAAACAAGCGTTAAATACAGCTTATCCTTATATCCCAGTTTTATGAACGGATTTGGTCTGGTTAGCATAATGGGAAAACCTATAAAAATAATTTCTAACGATTTATGAAAACTTGATTTGAGTATAGCATTTAAATGTAACAATACACTGGGCAAATATGTAAAAAATAATGGGTCAAAACTGGTAGGGGTGATAAGTTAGGTGTTTTTAAGTTGAATTGTGCTTATTGCAATAAATGCTATATAGGTCTAACAGGAAGAAGATTTAAAACTAGAATATCTGAAGATTTTAGATCTTTGCAATGTAATAATAATAAATTAGACCATGCTTCACACTTAACCCTCGCGGGACCAACCTTTTTTTGGAAACAGCGAGGACCAAGGGGGGTCAATAAATATCCACATATATTTTAACCGAAAAGGTACGTTTTAATTTAAAAAGAACACTGTTACAAATAAAAAAAATCCTAAACATAACATAATAAATTAAAACAATAGTTACTCAAAGTCATTCAGTCGGAATCTCCGGATGCACTGGAATTTTCATCGCAGACTACACAGACATTGGATTTCTTGCTGTGCTTACCGCATACTTACTTCTGACCTTTTGAACAAACTATGGTTGTTTTTGCTAACTTGTTGGTTTTTTCTTTTTTCGATTTTGCTAACTTGCAACAAGAATGGCATCGTCCTTTTCCATGTTCGGATGATCTTGGAGCTACATTTGGAATAAGTTTACGTTCTAGTACATTTTCCATGGCATGCAGAAGAAAACTTTGAAGCCCATTTCAATTTGCAGCCCTTTTTTCAATAAGAGGTAGCGTTAAGGCAAGTCCCAATTCTTGCAGAAACAAACGACGACGGTTGCTCTTATTTTCATTCCATTTTGGGAATTGAGAATAAATAGGGAGTATGCGTTGATTGTTGCAATATCCAACAGAGTGAAAAAAACTGAGAGTGGCCATCTTCGCGTCGATCGTTTCGACGTATATTTTCTCGCCATCTGGTCCACCGTATCAACACCTCCTTTGGTTTCGTTATAAAAAAGATTGATATCTGATATATTTTTGCCTCCGTCCCTTACAACATCATCAGAATGCTGTGTTGACAGGAACAGAGGTATCTTTGTAGGATTCTGACGTATTACATAAGAAAGAAGAGTGATTGGTGGGTTTTCAGACTTCGGATCTGAAAACGCGAACATATTTGAATACAGCTGCCTTCCTTCCGTTTTTTTAAGAACTTCTGGTATATGTTTGCGATTCTGTTGTAGAGTGCCAACTAAAGTCAGACCAAAGTTTTTGTAGAGATCTTCTGCAAGCTCCACAGAAGTGTAATACCTATCCGTCGTTACGTTACGTCCAGAATTTCTAATCGGAGATAGCAATCTTTTACTATTCCTTGTGGACCTCTAGATGCTGGTGTGCTCCCTTCAGTTTTTCCTGCATAAACCTCCATGCGCAAAACATAACGAACTAAACAATCTGCAAGTATTCGTATAAGAACACCATATTTACCAGGCTTTTCTTTCATAAAATCACCACGTTCATACCTGGTGTAAAATATCTCAAAAATGTATCATTCAGCAAATCAAAAATTTCACGTAGAGGTGCAAACTTGTCTGTCTCTTTCCTCTCAACTCTGGTGGTCTTATCATCAAATCTTAAAATTTTTGTCAGTACTCGGAATCTGTTTCGACTCATTGTGGCGATATACGATGATCTGCCGAATTTTTTAGACCACATATCGTGGTAATCCAATTTGGTGTCATCATTAGCTCCCATCAAAATGAAAATACCAAGCAAAGCCAACATCTCAGGATCGTCTGTTTTTGGCACGTTTGTACGCTCAGCTTCTTCGTTGGTATGCCGAACAAGAGTTTGCAATATTTCCGGAATAAAAAATTTTTGGAACGACTGCAATATATTTTCTACTTTGCCATCATTTCTAAGTCCTGATCGCTCACGAAAAATGTTTGGTACTGCTCGCCGTATAGAGCGTGGTGGGTGAGCTAAGTAAATTCTTCCTTTGATGTATATACATGTGGCGTGTCACAGTCTTCACTTGTCATATCAAAACTGGAATTATCTTTGGTTGAATGTTCAATATCTTCTTCATCGTTGAACACTTCAATATGGTCTTCGGTTTCACTAACGTCTGAGTCACTGTTACCGAAACTAATGTCTGACAGAGCATCGAAATCAGAAAGGTTTTCTAACTCTTCGTCTAATTCTCTCTGACTCCAGTATTTGTGTTTATACATTTTCAATTTTCTTCACTTGCGCGACAAACAAAAAAAAATTTCAAATCTCGCTAACAAAGAGCGACACCACAACCTAACGTGATGAAGGCAGTTCAATTACTAACTAAAATAATAATACATAGTTTCCACTTCATACCTATTTGCGACGTTGTCAGCTGTAAACTACCGGGCAGCTTCAATAATATTTAGACCCATATTGGACCGAGGGGGGTTATTTATTATCCACCGTAAAGTTTTTGTATGAGTAAGATGAAATTAATTAAATTATATAAATGCTAATTATGGCGTCTCAAAGACAACTACTAATTATTTGAGATTTTTAGGAGCACAATGTTTTACAAATTCGGGTACAACACAATGTTGTGGATACTTTTTAACCCCCCTTGGTCCTGCGAGTGTTAAATACAGAAAACCATAATTTTAACAGTAATTTTGAAATTTTACACATTCAAAACAAAAGTAAAAGGTAGAATTATTAGAAACTTTATAAAGTATTATTGTGCGAACAACCAGATGTATACAATATACCACTTTTTAATTGATAAATACTTGCCCCTCCTCCCCACTTTCTTAAAAAACTCGTTAAATTGTAATTAAATTTAAATGATATACTCGATCTGATAAAGACAGTGTTGTCGAAACAATTGTCATTTTAAGTAGTATAGTAAAAACAGCAATGTTGGTTTTATTTCTACTCATGTAATATGGCGTTGCATCAAGTAAAAGCAGTTAAATGAATTAATATTAATTGTTATTTAATTTTTAATTTTCCTGAATCCTTAGGATTTCAAAAATAATATAATATAAAATCTTTAATAATAAATTATAGTTTAGATAAGGGACATCTCAGATCTAGCATAATTGCAGACCTAATATTAATACATTTATAGAAAGTAATATTTCAAAAAATTTTACTAGCTTTGCTCTATTAATTCTTAACCTAACTTAAAAAGGTGCTGTAAATTTGTCGTTTACGATCAATAACACAAATACACAAAAACGTAACTATTTGCATTAACAAAAAATATAGAGAACAAATGAAGTCACATATTCTATCCCACGGTACCGCGGGGTATACAAAACAATCATAAATACGTATTTATAACAGTAGTATAAAAGTTCAAAACATGCCGGACGTGATTCAGAAAACAAAAAATGTACAACTTAAGGTCAAAGCAAGTTGCCACTTCCTACTTAATGTTATACAACTGCCATAATTTCCCTTTCAATACACAAACATAACCATTGTCATAAAACTTTGTTTTATTAGCTGTAATTATAAAAATAAATATTAAATTAAAGCAACAAACAACTAACTAACTCGGAAATCTAAATTAAAAATAATTCAATGATTTGGTCGCAAATAAATAACAGCAAGTTCGGTAAGTAGTACGAGAACCAAGAATCGCGTAGGGAGCAATCTAATTGAAACATAATGTGGTTGAAAATTATGTAAGTAAAAAAAATATATATATATATATATATATATATATATATATATATATATATAAGTATACACTCTACATTCTTTATATCTTTCTTGACTCTGTCTATATTTCTACTTCTTAATTCCTTACGTGTCGGGACAATAGGCAAATAACCGTCCGGCAGTAGAACGATAGCGTTAGTAGGGAATACTACATCGTCCGGGCACGATTTGGGTAGTAACCAGCCTGCCCGCTATGGTATTACTCGGATCGACCTGGCTGCAAGAGGCGGTCAAGGCCGAAACAGACAGGCCCCGTTGCTGACCACTGTGCAAGGAATGAATGGCGGGTTGTTACGTGGAATGCTACGTGTATGCATGGTAATGAATTTTAAATTTCGAATGTAATGTATGAAAGGCAGCGTCATATTCTGAGTATACCGGAGACAAAGCGCAATGGAAATGATGGAGGATGGCACCCTAGCGCTATGGTCAGGAGTTGAGACTGAAGCGAATGGCGTAAAAGGAGTTGGGGTGATCGTAAGTAAAAGAGCGAAAAGATGTGTTAAACAGTACGAATTGGTATTTCCCCTGGTAATGTGGGTTAGAATGAAAGTGGAGTTTCGAAGAATTTTTCTTATTGTATTGTATGTACCGGTGAATGGCCCAAGAGACCAAGAGCGTGAGAATTTCTGGAATTATGTAGAGAACGTTTTGAACGTATGTAAGCCGAACGAAAGAGTGATGATATTGGGAGATATGAACGGATGGGTGGGTGTACAGAGAGAACATACTGAACGCGTTATAGGAAAGTTCGTAGACCAAAGAGTCGGTGAGAATGTTGAAGGCCTGGTAATCATCTGTGTGGAGAGAAGCCTGTTTCTATCTAATACGTGGTTGAAACGTAAAAATGTGCCTAGGTATACATGGCAAAGAGGTGAATCTAAAAGTATGATTGACTTGATAGTCTATGATAAACGACTTAGAAACCTGGTGAGACACAAAAGTAATGAGCGGATAAGAGTGTGGTTCGGACCACTTTTTGGTTGTATCGAGAGTGTGTTTAGGGCAAAAGTGGGTCTGAAGAAGGAAAGCAAACGTAATGCGAACGTCCAGAATTAGGATATACAAACTAGTAGATAATGGTGCGAGAATGAAATACGCGATGTTGTGAGAAATGAGTTGAATGTGATTGAAGGTGTGTAACGAACAAATAAAAGACTCTGATTTTGAAAGTGCATGGATAAGTTTCAATAACTGTGTCGTCAATTGTGCCTTGCAGATATGTGGAAGACTGTAGGTAGACAGAAAAATGTGTTTGGTGGAATTAATAGGTAAAAAAGGCAGTATGTTAGAAAAAAGAGACATACATAGCAATGATTGATGCACAAAAAATGAGACTGAGAAAAAGCGATTGTATGAGGTATACAGATTAAGAAACAAAGAAGCGAAGGAAGCAATGAGAATAAGTAAAGAGGAAGTGATGGCTGTGGAAGTGATACAGTCTGTTAGAGCATCGACGTAAAGGTAAACATGAACAAATCTAAGATTGTGGTGTTCAATCGTGAAGGCGGAAGGGTGAGTAAAGTATTTACTCTGCAAGATGAAATTGTGCAACAAGTGGACGAGTTGGTATATCTGGGTAGACTGTTTACTGCAAATGGTATAAAGGATGGTGAGATTGGACGAAGGGTCAATTCTGTAAGGAAAGTAATTGGAAGTATGTGAACGATAATGAGAAACGAAAGCATGAGCCTAGCTGCGTAACGAGCAATCTAAATGGCGTGTGTGTCCCGTCAGTACTGTATGGAAGTGGAGACATGGGTATATCAAAAAAGAGCACGAAAGATAAATAAATGCTGTGGGTATGAGAGTCCTGAGAAGCGGACGTGGTAAACGAGAAGGAATATGATAAAGAATCAGTGTATAATGACGGAGTGTGGCGAGGAAAAGACGATAGTGGATAGGCATAAAAGTAGTACACTACGTTGGTTTGGTCACATTGAGAGAATGAACAACGCAAAATTAACAAAGCAAATATATGTGCGTGAGATTAGAGGGATTAGAGTTTTAAAAATAAAAGGACATTTCAGAGACAATGTATGAATCTTGCGGAACCTAGAGAGGCATGAATAGATAGGAAAGCATGAATAAAGATTGTTAATTAAAAATAAATAAGAGGCAGGGGTTGTTTTGCCTACACCGCAAGGGAATGACGTGAAGATTATATGTTACGTTCATTCATTTTAATAAATTTTATTAATTCAAGATTCCAAGCTCGGGAGTATTTAAATTTCATCCATTCATAAAATAAAATCATTCACATTATGGAAACATTTTAGGTTTAATCTATCCCATTTAATTACGTATTATTACATAGTTATGATTATGGAATACTTTGGAATTGTTTAGTTCCTATGCAACAAGTTCGATTAAACTAGTAAACTTAACGTAATTTAATAATGTTGATTATCATTTAATTAAAAATTTTATATACATTTCGACAAAGAATTTTATTTTGTACCCATTCTTGTATTATAATAAGTATAATAACTATTAAACATAACTTTTGTTAAAGACTCAAATTATGTATGCAAGCAACATAACAACATTTTTACTTTTCCAATTATAGTAAATATATTTTCTTTTGTACAGGATAATGTCGTGCGAAGCGTAAATTTGCAATTAATGCAATTAATACAATTCTACAAATTTTAAAATTATTAATTTGTTTTAATTTATTACTTATAGCGTAGTAAATTTTAATTTTTTTTTTAATTTAACGGTTTAACGTTTCAGTATATTTTAATGAAAGTTCAGTTAGTCGAAATTAAAGTACGAATATTAGAAAGTATTTCGAAATGAAGTTTGGGTTGGGACCATTTTTTTAAGTAAAGATTTGTAATCTCAGTAAATTATTGAAGTTTAAAGATATTTAACGGAATCGAATTAAAAAGGATATTATTTTTGAATCCAACATGCGTTGGCGACGAGTTCTGATGTAATATTTGTATGGCATGTTATGGCTTATGGAAATGTAACGTTCGCAAATTTGCAGTATAAGCAGCGAATTCTGTAAGGAGCAAGAAAATAATTAAGTAATTTAAGTGTGTTTTCTAAACAAATTATTATTCCTAATTCATGGTACATAATCATACGAGTATAACGACCCATTAATTTTATTTATGTGGGTTTTGACATATATTGTTGCATAGTGCAAGGCGTCCTGTGATTAGAAGGAATCGCGATCCATACAATTGAACGAGACCTGAACCACGCGTCTTGTGTTGTGCACTCATATTCACACAGTAGGTAGTTTCAGTAGTTAAGGAAGCGATTGTTAAATTTCATCTGTTTCACTATAAACTCAATAAAACAAAATAATCATATTTGATCGGTAGTGTACATAACTGCAAATACGGTATTAATACTGTAGTATTAATAAACTAGGAAGTAAAGGCACAATGTACATGCTGCACTGATTTGGTAGTAATGGGAATTCCTTGTTGTGGTTGACGGACGATTATTACATTTTAATGTCCAATCAAAATATTTTATTATAAAATAAATAATAACTTATTAGCAAACGTATATGAAACGTAACTGAGTAAAAAAAAAGTAATACACATAAGGAAAGGTACTAAAGGACATGTAATGAAGGAAGATTGCAATATACAATGCGAATGCTAATAAAAGAACGGAGTAATATATTTACATTTAGTATTTTATTATGGTTAACAAAGCTTAAACAGAGAAAGATGGTAACATATTAAATAAAAAACAATACTATTTGTGTTGTAATAAACACAGTTTTGAACTACTTACACTGCGAAGTGTTTAAAAAAATCTAAAATCCAAATTATTTATTATACAAAATTGAACAATCCTGAACGTCCGAAAATGTAATTCTTAAAAACTAATAACCTAGCCTTGCCAGAGTAATTGCATGTTGTATCCTTTTTTACCGTCCTTTGTAAAAGTAATATGCATGCTATATTGTTCATTCAAGGAACACTGCAATAAAATTTGTCACACACGAGTCGACAGACATTAGGATCTGGAAACAAAATTAGGACAAACTGTAAGCTGAATGTTATATAAGTATTTTGTTTTTTTTATTGCAGATTAAATTTTTTCTTTCTGTGAAAATTGTACTAACCAATGTAATTTTAGTTAAACTTGTAAGTGGTTGCAAACACAGGGGGTTCTATTTTATTGCTTCACTTACTACCTGAAACAAATTAATTTAATAAAGGTTTTAATCAGAAACCAGTATTGAATATTAAAAATATTCATGTTTCAGTTATTTTACTGTGGTTTAACTAAAATAACCCAATTTAATTTAAATGTGTAGAGGGTGTTTAATTTAAAATATTTAATTTTATATTATATTATATTTCATTGGAAATATTGCAGTAAAGTCAAATATTAAAATAATCCAAATTTAAAAGCATTTTTAGCAGCGTTTGCTAGTTAATTTCTCTCAATGCATTATGGTAACCAGAGTTTCTAATATTCAGAATTTTTTAGTCGTCAAATTCTTGATTCTTGATTTATGGATTATGTTTAATACTTAAGGGTTAACATTAACAATATGCTTGCTTTTAATGATGCTATTCTATTAATTTGTGTTTCTACATGCATTTGTCCTCCTTTTGAGGTTAAAATGTTGTTACCACCAATGAAACATTTTGAAAAGATAAAAAGGTACTACAAAATTAACCTTTTCGGCGATAAATGAAACTGGATACGTTACCAAATATTGTAAATAGTCATTTAATAACTAATAATAATTAAATGACAAGTTGCTTGTTATACGTAAACGTATATAATGTAACCATTAGCCATTTTTCACGCAAAATTCATTTTATTTTATAATTAGAGATTGTCTCAAATTTCCTTTTCGAAAACCAATTTTGCGCCCAATACAAAAATATTAACTAACGTGACGGTGACGGCACGTAAGTTACGTCGTTAGTGACGCTAAGCTAACTTTAAAATTAGAAATATTTTGTTTTCATATAGTAAAATCTCAATACTTTGTAAATATTTAAATGGATTAGTTCGTAACACTTAAAGCCGCCACCAAACTATTGGGCTATTCTAGTTATATTTTGGCGATAAGCATAGAGAATCACCCTTCGTTCATTCTTAAAACAGTGTTTAGTCCTTGGGAATGAAATTTACATTTAGTTTGGCATGATGTAGCAACTGCATGTGAACAATTTCGTCTAACACTGAATTACAAACTGAAGTGGGTAGGTATTTGTATTGATTGATTAGCAGATCCATAGTCAAGTTGATTTGATAGAAAAATGTTTGAACTTCCTATAATGATACTTTATCATATCCAATAAGCATGTTAAGTGTAATAATAATTCGTTAATTTGGAGGAAGAGAGTCACAACTCAAAATTTGGTTATTCTGACATTTCCTACACGCATTCCAAATAACGTCTAGTTTCATATATAAAAACATCGCAAGTGTACCTAGCACGACCAAAGCCAGAGAGAACTACGATATAATGTCATGTCTAAAAATATGGTTATCGAGTTTAGGCAAGACCGTTTCAAGTCCGTTGCATTTTAAGGATTGTAACGCTGAGTTCACCGCATTGAAAGAAGGAATGTTCTATATCAAAATGCACTCTTTAAAACGCTTTTTATTTCATTTTAATTTGGAAAAATTGTCACATTTCGGAATAGGGCTAAAGTTTTTGACTGTAAGTATTTTATTATTTTATATAAGATAACCACGTTGTAAGATAACACTGTCTTAAACAGAGATATAGTGTATAATGAGTATTTTCTTATTATTTCTTTATTTGTGTTAGCCTTGTACAAAATTGCCCATAACAGTTTTGCACCTTTTACATTTCCGTATGCTATATGAAGGGGAACATATTGCGGTCATAAAAAAGTCTACCTCGAGATTTTGACGAATCTTCGCGTTTTGAGGATCCTCAATCCATTTTTGGCATGCTGTCTGTGTGTGTCGGTCTGTGGGTCGGCCGGTTGGTCCGTCGCTCAGATCAGTCGGTCGGTCGGTCGATCGGTCGGTATGTCGAACGGTCGGTCGGTAGGATGGTCAGTCGGTCGGTAGATAGGTGCTTGCGTGTGTGAGTGTATGCGTGTATGTCTGTGTGTTTCTGTTTGTGTATGTAAACGCGAGAGCGGTCAGACTATTTGGGGTTGAGTAATAAAATTTCGCATAATTTCCAAATGTTTTCAAGTAAACTAGTCGTTTAAATAGAGCTATTAAATTAAAACTTCCTATAAGCATGATAGATACTGAAAAACTGTTAGGTATGATCAAGGCGCTAAAAATGGCATTTAAATAAAAAAAAATATCCTTATGTAAATTGAGACTTTTAAACAAGATATTTGACTAGCTAGCTGCAAAATCTATAAAAATCGTGAAAAACGCATATATATGTAGTTTCAACCTTATTATCGAAATAAAAATGCAAAACATAGTAATCATTAAGCAAATGGTGAAACGGTGAATTGATCGGACTGGAAATGCAAGGATTTAAAGTTCTAACTTTTGTTTAAACTGGAAATCGAAAGAGACATCGGCAACCCTCGCTAATTTAATAAGGAAGTACAAAATGATCCAGTTTGATTGTAAGATTTGTAACTCCGTTATAGTCATATTGTTATCAAAAATATATTATAACACTGTAAAGTGTAAGTTGTTTATCAAAACGTTCATCCGCTGGGATCATGAGCGTGCGTAAATACGACAATACGTATGTAAACTGTTATAATTTGCTTCCTTCTGTTCTTGTCGTTTTACTTGTCTTCTTATTGTTCCTGTAATTCACCTAAAATCATTCCTTTTCAAGACAAAAGCTGCTCATCCTTGATTGATTTATCTGGTAAGTAAATAAATACAGAACTCTGTTTAGAATAAAAATAAAATGCGAGTAATTTTTAGGTTATAATTGTTAGTGTCATGTTTTCGGATGAACAAAATAAGTTTATATTGGAGGCTTATTTTTGATCTGGGCAATGAGATGAAGGTGGTGTCTGGAAATATTCGTAAGTTTCTTGCTTCGAGGAATTACAACAACGGTTCGTCAACATTGACGTTACGTACGAAACATTCACTCAGCATGTTGCTGTGGGCCAGAGGGCTTGTGAAAAACTGAAAATGCACCCGTACGAAATGTCTGTATTACAAGTATTTCTGCCACTTGATTTTGAAAAGCGTCGAACATACTATACCTGGTTTAACGAAAATCTTAATAACAATGGTGTTTTGGATATAACGTTTTTCAGTGACGAGGCATGGTTTCATCTAAGCTGCTACATAAATTCCGAAAATTACGGAGCCTGGTCAACCGAAAATACCCATGTATTTATTGAAACTCCATTACATCCAGTTAAAACTGGAGTTTAGATTGCCATATCGAGAAGGCGAATAATTGGACCAATTTTTTATAAAGAAAATATAAATGCTGAAAACTGTCAACAATTAATTCTAAGACGACGAGCTTCAAAATGGGTAGAGAAATAAAGATGCCAGCATTCTTAAAGGGAAAAAAATAACTTTCGCCGGAAGATATTGAACAAACTAGAAATATTGCTAATGTTAGGATTCAGGTAGAGAGGGCGATTGGGTTATTACAGCAGAAATATATCGTTACTGACACTATACCAGTGTATTTTATGAGTAAAAAGAAATGGGATTCCTGTCATAGACAAAATTGTTACAGATTAATAAATCTCAGTTCAACAGTAATCCCTTATGAGGATAGATAATTGCAATGGGTTAATATTGTATTATCATTAATAATATGTAGAAAACGTTTTTATTCCATCTTACCATAGATATTAATAAAACTTTAATGCAAAAACGTCGCCGTTAAGATACCTACTACTGTAAAATACATAAAAATGAATAAAAGTTGATAGTAATACTAAATTTGTAATTCCATTTTTGCAAACTCCTATAAAGTAGTAATAATGCGGCAAGTTTTATCATTCATACTTATGTACCAAGAGCATTATAAGCACGAGAAACATTATCGCCTAATAATGTTCATGGTACACACAACTTGGTGTCATACTTTTACCGACATGTCTTAAAATGTAGCTGTGTGGGAAGATATAACTCATTAATTAACGTATTTGCTATAATGTTACATGGAAATTTTTTAAATTCTACACAATTTACAAGTACTCTAAAATTAAAGAACATCAATAAAAACAACTGAAAATACATCTAACATTTCACTATAATGATGATAACAGTGAATTTACTATATGATTTTAAATGCGACAGCAGTTTTTAAGAACCACTTATTCGTGGACAGCCTCTTCATCCAAATACATTTTAAGTGATACCATTTTACTGAGAAATATATATTTCTACAAAATATTAACCCATCACTTGGCTTTTTGAACTTGCGCAAAATATCGCAAGCATATGGACAAGATGGCAAAATAGTGGAATGGATTTCAGGAGCAGTTGTAACCTCTGCAATCTGTTCTTTTGCAGTAGTAAAATATTTTCCCAATAATTCGCACATATTTAAGCCAATAAGTTGAAAATTTCAGGTAAGAATCAACGAACCGATGCAAAATACATAAGCGCCTATGGTTTGTTTACCCTCATTGCAGTCAGCTGATTGCAAATGACGTCAGACTCGCACGTCCTACTTATGCCATTTAAAATTTTGCTGTATTTATTGTTGATATATCATCAACTTTTGAATTTCCCGCCCAATCAGTAATACCCGTATGTACACCACTGGAAATAGTTGGGATCACTAAATGAGATAAGTGGAGAATAGCTTTTTTGAAGTAAGCGGACTACTTCAATTAATTTGGGTGACCCAGTAGAATTTAGCGTAATAGACGACATGGAATATGAATCGACCAAAAAAAGTCAGTATTAATTTGAGATTGCTTCCTGTTACTGCCCGTATATTATTTGAATACACAACTGTTCTATTTTGAATTTTTCAGTTACGAGTTATCCTGAAGGAACCGTTGAACAAACCAAGACCTCATATGGAAAGTCACTACTGCAGGTCGAGTATAAAAAAAGAATATAATGAAGGTTCCAAAAGTGTAGCTGATTTGCCTGGGAACTTGTGGAGTTATGTAAAAACTTAAACAAAGCATACATCAATTACTTGATGTACATTCAAAGCATATTCAAAGAAGAATTTAACATATGCAGTTCGTACTGAAAAGTGGTATAAAAAAATTAAGGCAATCTTCTCCAATTTACGGGCCTGATCAATATGTTTCAGTAATAAAGCAAGCCAAGAAGTGTGGAAAACACTACCCAGTTCGCGAAATGAGCTTTTAAGAACTTTCTGCTCTCAAATTAATGGCGCAAGTACTTAGAATGAAAGATGCTTTTAAAAATAGAGGAAGGTAAGGTAGTTCAGGTGTGCAGTGAAGGTTACAAAAAGGTAATCCTGAAGAGTTTTTGACCGAAAAGCTTACAAGGAAAAGGACTACGTTTGCTGGTGGTTCTAAAAAATAAAAAACTAGGTATGTTTATCAAGAGAAAACTAAACCTAAAACCAGTATATAAAAAGAAGGTTGGTATCACACCTAAAAAGAAGGAGAGCATGTTAACTATTCGTGCTACAAAAAATAAAGGTGTGTCTGTTATGTCACAATATTATAAAGATTTTTACGAAAACCTATAATTTTTTTATAACGGTTTCATTCAATTCGTTATTTTTTTTCAAAATTTTGTTTCGTTCGGAGCTACCATAGAAAATACGGTTCTGAACAAAAAAATACAGTTCCTACCAAAAATTCATAAATTATGTAAATTGCTACATCAAAATATTGAAACCCATAATTAATGTCGCTTATACGTCTGATTTATGAAATAATAATTTGAAATCCAACAATAAAACTAGGGCTACTTGGAAAGTTACAAACCAAACTAAATTATACACGCGAAAATACCGTATTGGAATCTAACGGATATGTGTATAGACGTTCAAATGAGGTAGCTTCAGTTTTTAACAACTACTTTACTAATATTTCCGATAACTTAAAAAAAATGCATATTATTTCCCAAGCACAGTTTCGTATACTTATCTTTGTAATTCATTTGTCCTTAGCACCAGATACCTTTGAATTATAAATTATTATAAATCAACCACCTAATAAAATTTCAGCTGGCCATGATAACATTCCATCAACCTTAATAAAAGAAAATGTGAAATATGTAATTGATGCTTTGGTAGGTGGTTTTCTGTGACCTCCGAAAGCGTTCGAAAATGAAACTAAAACGGCAGGTAACAGATAATTAGAGTGCACCGGACTGGTTCGGTGGGACAGAGGGCGTAGACATGTTTTTGAATTTAAAATTACTGAAGATGATTAGTCGTATTATAGAATGTCGCAAATAAGGGTGCGTGGTAATTATAATAAAGTCAAGTAAAGGGCGCCAGACGATATCTGTAAGGATACACCTGGACAGAAGTAGATAAATCAGCCTTCAACAGTCAAAAGATCTCACTTACCTGACGTTGGCTATCTCCAGGTGCACGTCGGAGATGCTTCGAACTTTAGTTCTAAAACAAATCTTAAAATATCTACACGCTCAAATACTAAAGTATCCTGTGCGCAAATAAGCTGTTGGGATTCAATGACTTATATTTCGTTACGTTACCCCCAACACTTGTGAACAAATACATTCAAACACAATCAAAAAATAATTAAAGTTAAATGTTTCGCTTAAATCTTATTAACTCAATTTTAAATACTACTCATCTCCAAAGCTCTATCATTAATTGAATTCCAAACTAAAATAATTAGACATAAACTAGATAAACGTCATTTAAAATTCTTCTAATTGGTTACGTTAAACACCAAATATTTAATAAAACTAAAAAAAAAACTGTATGACACTAAATGCTTCTGGTTACTTCTAAAATGAAACAATAAAATTGAAATCAAAATTTAGCTCTCAATTAATTCTTTAGTTTTAATAATAAAACCATCACTTCTCGCAAATTATTGCTATCACTGGTCGGGAGGAGATCACAAAGTAACACTATAAAATTCAATTAATTGTTCATCTATTATAGTGAATATCGGTAAACTAGAAAACACAGGGTTCGGGCACACAATACTCCACCAGAAACAATATCTTAAATCCGCATAAGCGACAACAAAACTCCGTAATTCAGGAAGTACTGGTTTAAACACTGTTCTGATTTCGAAAAGGTAGGTCTAGTTGACCACGATACACCACATAAAGTTCTCCGGCCTTGTGAATCACTAACAAAAACCGCACAAAGGCGAACGGACCTAAGTCCACGATACATTGGATAGAACAGGGAACCTTGACGATAAAAGCGGTTCCTTTCCGCATACCACAAATGCATTCCCCAGATCAATACCAAGACTGAGGACAAACAATTAAAAATTATTCAGTTAAGCCATATTTGATTTTAAAAACGACAACCAACCATACTGCTCATACATTCAAATCATAAAACGCGGTAGAAACGATATGCCCCTTCTCGTAAATGATCAAGAAAGATTACGTCATATTTTCGCCTTCACAGAAGAAACTGCAAGGGAAGGTTTTCCAAGTAAGCAACACTTATCTACTTTACAGCACATATGCACTTAAAATTTAACGAACTCATATTGTAATCCAACCAAATATTGCCTGCCCCTATAATAATTTTTGATTGAAAGTGAATCGATAAGCTGTACTCCAATAGAATTTTGACTCCCGTCGTCATAATACTAAAAACACTTGGAATTTTATTTCTCAATAACAACTGCGTTTTTAAATGTATTTTAAATCTCGGGAAAATTTATATAATTTCAATCCTAATGTAAATTAATACTAACAAAGAAATTCACTTTAAACTAAACACGACAAATTTTAATCCGAAATACAATATAAAGCAAACGATATATCAATTTAATTTAACTTTACGAAGACACATTCAAACAACAAATTTCGTTAGTGTGAAAGCGAGAATTGAGTAAATAGAAAAGAAACGAACAGAAAAAAACGTGTATATATATATATATATATATATATATATATATATATATATATATATATATATATATACAGGCGTTCAAACACGCATTACAAGCTTAAATACTGAAGAATTGTTAAAATAATAATCTTCTAAATTTTATCTAAACAGTTACTGAAATTTGCTGAATCACTGATACCTTTCTATTTTTTACAAAATCTCTAACTTATCTGCATTTACCACTTAACTCGTTTTTGTACGAAACCGTTGTTTGTCTATTCGAGAAATTAAATTTAGTTGTATATTCAATTACGAAATTAAACATCTTAAAATACATTCTTGTAATTTAGTTATTGTTCGCGTGTCAGAATTTATAATAATGTGTTATGCACCCCGGAATAATAAGAATTGAAAACACCGCAATCCTATTATTATTTAAACAATTATTTCGATTAACCGCTGTACTATCTTTAGAATTAGAAGAGTCAGACATTTATTTTATGTATTTTACGTTTCAAGTACGTAAAGCACATCATAAACGTGACATAAACGCTAGGCGACTATAAAACATTGCACTATTTGGTCTTAAAATTTAAAATTATTATTTTAAATAATTACTATGAAATTCCTAATTTGTTGCGGCAGTGCCATGGCTTCTTAGCACCTTATAGCGAGCCTCCAGTGCTGTTCACGTCTGTTCCACGAATACATACGCTTTTTCTGCATTTCATTTGTAATATTTTATGTATGTGGATCGCAATATTAAAAACACTGTACTTTTAAAACCCCCTCAAGGAGAAATTGTTATTAGGTTGTGCAAAGTCGTTGTATTCAACGAATATATTCTAATTTGTCGAACCGTTAGAATGAATTTTTAGTGAAGGGATTAGTTAGGTTGCGGGAATTATTTAGGGAGAATTTTGAAAGAGCCGCGAAAGGGTTAAGTTTTGCGACTTAAGACGAGTTGGACGTTCGTATTCTGCACGTGGTTAAAGAGCCCAAGATAGAGATATAGTCCAACCTTGTAATTGTGTGGATGTGTTAAGCGAGTTATGATATTGTAAAACTAGGTGTTGTTACCCTGCTTCGCTGTTACGTATTTTTATGAAGATTTCCCCAGGCGGGACTTATTGAATTTTTGTGTAGATTTCCGATGAACCGGTATAATTTATGGGAAAGACAAGCGATTTTGTAAGAATGTTTATGTTGTGCGTAATTGAAGTATTAATTATTACTTCAAAGAAGCTGTGTAAAGCTCTAGCGACGGCGAAAGTTATCGCGATGTCAGCTTTTAAATTAAAATTTTTCAGTGTTGAAGAATATTGAACTTGTTGATGAGAAGCGAGAACTCCAACAACGTGGAGCACTTAGGTGATCGTTCTGATGGGAGATAGACCTTGGGCAGCCTTGGGCATCTTTGTATTGGATCTACCCCTTTATCATGTAACTTTGTGTAGATTAAATCTTTTCATTGCCTTATTTTAAGTTTGTCTGTAATAAATACAAACATTGTTTGTTTTAAAATTAATGTCCTTGTTGAGAAAAATGCGCCGAGTAGGTGTGAATAAGGGGACCATTTAGAAAATATTCGCTGAGAGAGGATCAGGTTTGTAGATCGTGGTATGGAATTATTTAGCAATTGGGCTTGACACCACCGTTGACCAAACAACGCTATTAGTAATCTTCACACACCCTTCGAGGTACGTACTCGGAATAAATATGCATAAGATTACTTCTTGGTCACTCATTAGGATGGGGCAGAATTCCTTCGTAAAATCACTTCACTTCTTGGGACGTTAATCTCTTCGAGATATATTACATATTACTACTGACGAAGATAACTGTAAGTGTTGTAGATTGTATAATTTAAAATACACCATTAAAAAACCCAAAAAAGATAAGTAATTTATTACGTTTAACGTATAATCCACTTTATCTTGTGGTACCGACCTAACATCTGCTATTTCCAAACTTTTTGCGTCCCATAATGTAAGAATAGCTACATCATCGTTTCGTAAACTTGTCGTACCGCACTGAATTAAAGGACGAAACCCCTTTACTTTACTCCATACCATGTAGCGGTTATAATACTTTCTATATAGGGCATACGTCCCTAGTAGTTTTAACTTCATTTGTACATTACGAGTTGGTGGAATTTTTTAACAGTTTTAAATTTTCCTATTTTATTGTTACAGCTATCAATTTTATAGATAATATGTAGGTGTACACTATATGACAATCAAGAACCATTTAAATAATCGTTGAGAAGTTTCTGTGTTTATCTGTATTATTATTTATTCCAATTCCAGAACTAATTGTGTATTTATTTTGTTACATTATGATGCTCATGTTAAGTCTATTTTTGAATGTTCTCCAGTGCTTTTCCATGTACTTGTAAGTAACATCTATTTGTTAAGGAATTAATTTCAATACGATCAAATTATACACATTTTTAGATGAAGGTCAAATTTTGAACCGAAATATATAAAAGTAATAACAAATGTGGTAACTTGGCTTGTCCATCAATTAGGCTTACTTGAACTGGGGAATCGTTAAATTAGCATCCTTACTTACGTTTCATATATATATTGGACTCTATGAATTTTCTGTGTTTATTTGTGTGATAAAAACGGCAGTTTAGGCGCAGTTACTGGACCCCAACGTTAACGAGTACCGACTGCTCCTCGTGTAGTGAGTAAATGTGTTATCGGTCATGGTTGGTGTGAAGTGGTCCTTTAAAGTTGGCGGTGGTCAATCGTGTTTGGTTTGTTATAGCGCACACATATCCACGGAGTTGGGGAAATGCCCTCCTAGTTTAAGATTCAAAGCTTTAATGCCAAAGACTGCAGTGTATCGTCGGTAGTATGACTCAGTTATGTTTGTTTTACGAGTGCCCTTGGCGAGCGAAACAAATCCACTTTCTCCTAGCTTCACGGCTCATGCTAGTTGGATTGCTATCGTTGAGATCGCGTAAGTTTTGGACTGCTATGTGTTCAATTTCTTTGTAGTGTGGGTGTAAACGTATTTGAGTAAATTGATCATTTATTGTCAATTCAGGTTACATCAGGTACCGTTTAGGCTATTGGTCTTAAAGTTGCGTAAATCAATATTTAAGATGTATTAAATTGTTGGATTTGGTTACTAAATTGCAGGAACAATATGTTATGTCACTGTAAAGTGCAGCATTTGATAGTAAAATATTAATAATTTTAGCACAAATTGTAAAAGATTATATGCATGAAATACTGCTGAGTAAAACCTCCATATTACTTTTATGTATAATATAGTTTTCCTACCATATTCCTGTCAGTAAAGTATTGCCGCGTATATTTCATAGAAGTTTATGTAAATAGGTATAAATGAACATATTCGTTCAATAAAATGGATGTTTATTGTAAGTAGTGCACCGAAAATTTTATTATTACAACAAACATGTTCAAATCGCAATTGTTACCGCGTTAACGGTGATTGGTATATTTTATTATACATTAAGTCGTAATTTGATAATGTTTTCTGGATATTTTATTTTCTGAATTTTAAATAATTGATATTTGAGTAAGCGTTGAAAAAAACACATGTTAGAACAGAAACAGATGTTCGCTCGAACTGCCTTTATTGAGGTAGTGTAACGAATCTTTGAAAGTCGGTATATGCACATTCTTGTGTTAAAACTTCACAAATTTAGTAATAAATTGTATCGGTACAGACCGCGATCAAAAGATATCTTTGTGGGTACGTTGAAGCTTGAGGCCTGAATGTTACGGACGAATGCATATTTTTAAAATTAAGATGTTCAATAATTAATACAAAACTGTTCCAACATAATAACTTTTTGTTCTCTTATTACTTTTGAAAATTGGGGATGATTTCGTATAGTTAGTTTGAAATCGGGGAAAAAGTTAGTTACAGTTAGAGTGACGACGGGTACACTTTCTTTTGAATTAGCCAACGCTAACTTTTAATGTTTTTCAAATATTAATCTATAAACAACAGTCACCCTTTTTAAGTTAAACCACATATGTTAACGATTTGTGTCTGTGATCAATTAATGGAATATATATTCAAGTGTAAGTAGGTGTATTTACATAAATTAAGGCTGGCAGCAAATAATTCTACAAGCCTATATAACATATTAAAATCGATCATTTCCTTGCAAAAGTATCTCAATCGCACGCGTAACCATGAAGCTGAAATCTGCTAAAATAAAAACAGTACAGGTCTCCTCGCTCTAATATTGGTGTGATTTAGCATTGTTGTTTGTTGTTTATATTTATATTTGTGTAGAGGTGGGACTTGTGAACGGGTGCAGGGTACCACTCGGTTATTAATTGTAAGAGGCAATCGCCAAGTGTGTACATACTCGGGTCTAGATGACCATTAAACATCTCAAATTCTATTTTATTGTTGTTATTGTTGTATAGATGAATGTGTAACCTGAGAAAGGGCGCTGTATGCTTCTAACGCACTCAACCTTATATATCGGTCACGATGTTATGATCTATTTACAACTTACCCTTGTAAAGCTTCGTTTTAATGAGTTTTTTGTTAGTTTGTTAAGTGGAATTTCTTTTTATATGTAATTTATTTGAATTTTACGTATGTATTTTGTGCTTTAGTAGTCACTAAACAATTGTGTACGTGTAAATTCCTTGTCTATTTTCTTTTGTCCGTTTATTTACCTTATTATCACTTGTGCAATTTTACTGTTGTTGTATTTTATATGTACCGTAATTTGCCTTATTGTTTTATGTGCTTATTTACTTAAAGACGGGCATGATTGGTTTTAAAGGGCCACATATTTGGTATTACGATTTTTGTTCTGTTATTTATGACACAATTGTGAGTGTGACCACATGGTTTTTTTATTGTGTTTGTGTAACTAAACTGCTTTTTATTTATTTTCTCTTAATGTCATAATTTTATGCGCACTTTAACCGGATTTAATAGTGTTTTGTTATATATTTAACCCTTTCATTGTTTTTTTTGTGTTATTTGATTTATTAATGTACTTGTACAGTTATTTATTTATGAATAAAGTGGGTTTTATTTGTGGTTATTTTCCGCAATAGTACATTAACGGGCTGAACCAACGTTGCGCAAAGCTCGTTAATTTTAATTTGGGCATTTCATTGTTTACCTGGCCCACATGATCCAAAACTTACCTCATCCATGCTATCCAATTCAAATAGCACAACGTACCTACCACTAGACGGCCAATTCGTTTGATCAGATTTGAGGTTTGCGGGTAATTAAATATCAGACTTGTAAATAAATTCTAATGTTTTAATGATTGTCAGGAAAGTCAAAGTAAGGCAGGAAATAGATTTGAGTAATAGCAGCATTATTGTCAATCAAGTCAAGATAAATCACTTAGCGATTGCTTTGTGCTTAGATTTGCATTATTGCGAATCAGTTCAAATTACACTTTTAAGATGGGGTACCTGGGGTAAGCTACAGTATTGTGTTTTGGACAACGTAGAGTTCAGGTACAGTAGCATATTATCTGGTTTTTAGAATAAAATAAAATGTATCTTGGCGTAAGAGTTTTCAGGTATAAAACATTTAGTAACAGATACAATATGGTATCTGTTGATTGAGTACCTTATTAACTCCCACGCCTTCTCTATTAAACTAGACTTGCAACACACTTTATAAGTAGTTACAGCACATAACGTGGTTTAAATTAAATAGTGTTTCTCTTCTATGGAATAGTTTTCTTTAGATCGATTGTACTTTCTTGTGAAATACTCCAGTTTTGTTTTACATGATTTACACTGTAAGTAATAAAATTTGTACTCTTATAGACACTGATTACGCTGCTTGATACAGTGTACTGCATGTTAAGAAAACGTCGCGTGGTGTATACGTCGTAGTCATAATGCAAAATTATCCTTTTTGTAAAAGGGATTTTATAAAAACCGGCAAAACACGAACCAACGATGCAATTTTAGTTATGACTACAGCAATTCAGGCAAATTTGTTAATATACCGACTGATTATTTTCAGGTATTCTATAATCTGCGAAAAGAGATGTAGTCAAAACCAAAGTATAAAGATAATAAAATTACTAGTTACGTATTCTGTAAAATAACATATGGAATGACAACAAAGAATAAATCTCTTTATTAAGCATATTAAATAATTGCTGTTTACCTACAAGTAAAAAATAATAATATAGTACATTTTTTATGGTACATTACAAAAAAAGTAGGCTCGCTCTCAAAATTATGTGCGCAATGGAAAAGTGTGTTGTCAAAATCGTATCGTACCACTTCCACACTTATCCAACAATGACTTCTCCTTTACTCTTCTGCCCATTTTATTTAACCTTGATAGCAGTTTCTATTTTTGTTCTATTGTAGGTATTAAGTTTACTTAACTGCATGTTGAATTTCCATGACATTTCGAATGACATTTTTGCATTGCATTATTTACTACTAGCCTTACGCGAACACTTTTAAACCCCTAACCTCCGAATCGAGAATGATCCACAACTGCCTCTCACACTTATTAGTTTATCAAGAACTCATCTTCAAAACCAACTAAGGCTTCTTGAATAGCATTTCTGGAAAACTAAGTTTTGAGAATTCCTTTAGATGTACCTAATTTGTAAACCATTTTACAGGTCCAACATTTCCAGTTAGATTCTTTGGATCGAGAAGCCCTCAATTTACCTTCGAAACTGCTCAATAAAGATATCATCCGATTCCAATTGCCTTTCATTTTCTATTAGATGTCTCAGTCACTTTTTCTGCTGATCCTTTTTGGCCAGAATAAGACTTCTGTCTTTTATATTTAATTCTGCTCTGGATGGTACAAAGAGACCAAATTATAATTTCCAGTTTTGAAGTCGATCCATAACCATAGTTTAAATGCACTGTAGCATTACATATCCACAATTGAATTTAGATGTATCTGTGATTTTGTCACTACACACACAACAATACATAATTATATCACTGAAGTATCATTAACATTTACTTCTTCAGCACCGAGTTGTATGTCCTGTTCACTGTTACTTGTCTGTGAAGAACGCGTTATATCTTCAAGTTCCTCTTCTGTTCGAAGCTCTTTAATTACATAGCTTGGAAGGTTTGTTGATTTTAATTTAACTATTGGGTCAGCTCCAAATAATGCACAGTACGGAGTCCTTCCAATAATGAGATTTTTTGAGTAATTCTTCTGCTACTCTACAAAAAAATAGCAAACAAGGGATCAACTTATCGAGCAACTTATTGGGCATCCAAGATAGAATCGTGTTCTCAACATCTTGGTTACTTCTTTCCACGCTACCCTAGCTTTCAGGGCGATGTGGCGTGCCGTGAACAATTTTGCAATCAGGCCAGTAGCTGTCAATTTCTTCTATTACCGAAGCAGTAAATTCCCGACCGTTATCACTTTGCAATATGTGCGGTGCAGTTTCGCTGTATGTTTGGTTATGTAAAGGGCGAAGATGCAAAAATTTTGGAGCATGGTGCTGGTAGTTGAGACGCCATTTATAATTTCCATCAGGAGGAGATTGAAAATCTATCAGACCAACTTGCCCGCGAACATTAAAATCTTTACAAAGAATTGGCCTTACTACCAATCCTTTGTGGCGTTGCGATTTCTTAAGTTGGCACTCTTTGCATAGTGAAATGCTAGGATTGTTATATTTATGTTTTAAGGCAAATAGCATTTTATCCTTCCCTAACCACTAGGTGTTCATCAATACCGATATTGCAAACGTCGTATTTCCTCACTGAATGGTACTGCTTATTGCTTTTTTGCTATATGTTGAAACAGATAATTTACACTATAAAACTTTTGCAACTGTTCGTTAAATTGTAACCTCTTAACCTTCTTTGTCATTGCTGATTGTCACGTCCTCGCGGTAACCGTTCATTTTAATGTGTTAATTGCACCTCGAAATTAAAAACAGCATCACAACGCCCACGTTTCACGTTTTAGGTTATGTTCGGTACAACTGGTTGGCGCGAATCGAAGCGGGAAAGCAACATTGTGACAGTTTTCCATTGCGCACATAAACAGCGAGTTTTTTTGCTGTGTGCCATATAATAGATATTTATATTAAGGGCATAATCAGAAGATTATGGCTCGAGGGAATGTTAAAAGCTCGACCCGAAGCGGAGGGCTTTTATATTCTTGAGAGCCATAATCTACAATTATGCCCGTGGTACATTAATGTTTTATTTTATTTTGCACCATGAAACTGGAACAAAATATTTAAAAGATTCAGTATTTTCGGCAAGTTTTTAAATGCAAATGTAGTGAAATAAAGTCGACAGTAGGCTAATTTGTTGTTACTAAGATACTGTGATATTGCTATTATATATCATTTCATGTGTTTGCTGTCAATCATGCTGCTTAGCATCAATGACATTTCCGTGCTATAAAGACCACATTACGCCCGCATTTGGAGGCATATAAAGAACATTATGGTAGCAAAATAAAATAAAAATATGAATTATATGATCTGTTTGTACTTTTTACTTATAGGTAAACAACAATTATTTAATATGCTTAATAAAGGGATTTATTGTATGTTGTCATGTGATATGTTATTTTACAGAATACGTACCTAGTAATTTTATTATCTTTATACTTTGGTTTTGATTACATCGCTTTTGGTGCATTATAAAATGCCTGAAAATGATCAGTAAGAAAAAGGCATACATTCCGTTACTCACATTTTGCCGGGACATTATCAATTTGCCTGAATTGGTGTAGTCATAACTAGAGACGGACAGATATGCTGCAAAGATAGTGCATATATGCACTTACACATGCAATAAAAAAGTGAAGAAATATGCACTCAATATGCGCTAAAAATTTTGCTTTTATCAGGATTTTAAGAAAATTCAATTTTTTCAATTCTTGTTTATTACAATTGTTACTAATTGTTACAACTATTTATGTATTCTTAAAACCATATAACGAAATTAACAATAATTATTTATTATATTTTATACATACATAATACATACATAAAACCCATAACATAATACAGCACAAGAAGAAAAAGAATGAAATTTAGAGATTGTTGCAATAAATAATCATATTTTTCTCAATTGTTTCTATAAGTAAATTATGGCGCTTATCTTCTAATATGTGCTTGTAATGTGAAAAGCTTCTTTCTACATCACAAGGTGTAATAGGACAATATTTAAATAAGTGAGCATTTTGAACAGAAAATTTATCTTGAAACTAAGCTTTTATGAAACAGAGCTGAGACTGTAACTCTGGAGCTTGCAAAACACTTTGGCAGTCTTCTACACTTTGAGCCGAATCTGTTTGGAAATAATCAATTAAATCTTTAAAAGCATCAAAATTTTCACAATGAAACAGAGCCGCTTTTATCCAAGTTCCCCATCTAGTAAGAACTGGTTGGGGTGGCAACGCAAGCTCTTTTAGTTGTTCCTTGTAAATTTGGTGCGAAGTGGTGCTTTAAGAAATACTTTTTTTCCATTGTTTATTAATTTATTTACTAAAGGAAACTCCACCCGAACTGCTTCAGCAACTCGATTAAGCGCATGTGCCAAACAAGTATTGTGAATTAAATTTAGATTTTGACCTGCTTTTACCATATACGCTGCACCATCGGTCACCATATACAAAATGGGATCTTTTAATATTTGATTAGGCAAATATAAAAAGGCTAGCCATTTAGAATACCAACAACAAAGTTTGCTATATATCTTCCTTTAGCATCGGTCGTTTCGTCGACACTAAACCAGTTATAATTATCTGAAATAACATCCCTTATGTTTTTAATAGTGTCTTCGTATAGTTGTGGAAGACATGACATGGTAGCTGTACGTCGAGAAAGTTCCTTTTCTTTGGTATATTTTTCTAAAAAACCTGTGAATTCAGATTTTTCCAAATTGTGAAATGGAATATTGCACGAAACCATCATTTTACATAGATCTTTGTTAAAGTTATTGACATTTTCGGTTTGGCTCACATAAGTGAGTAATAGTTGTTGTGCTGGTCGATTTTCATTTTTTGTATTCTGATGTGGACCTGTATTGACATGTTGATCTAATTGAAACTTTTTGTTGACTTTTACCTACAAAAATATTAATTTTAAAATATTTCTAATATTAGTTATTTACTAGTTGTATACTAAAAAAAAATGTGTTTGCCTACTGAACTTGAAGTTGAATGTTAGAAAAGACACATTAATAATTTCAATTTATTATTTCTGAACTAATATGTCAAAACTATCTATAAATTTTAATTTATCTTTAAACTTAACACTGCTGCAAACGTTAAGTTAATGTTTTGTTGTTTATTTAAAGCATTATCCAAAATCTCCAGTTATGTTATTAATTGATACAACAAAATAAATATGTGAATTTTATTACACAATTGTAAATCCAAAATGGCATGTACAAAACGAAAAAATTATCAAAAGACGACTATTGGTAAGAGTACTTAATTAATTAATTAAATTATTGCAGGGAAGCGAAGAACATATTTTAACAAACACGTGTTTAATTAATGTATTTGCAACTCATTTTTCAATTAAATAAAACCTTTACAAAATTTTGTCTAGAATAATAAATGAGAATTACCATAAAGAACACAAAAACAGCTTAAAACCACCTTCTAATTAGATCGTTCCTAGAGCTGCCCACTTTTGGCAT
This sequence comes from Vesta saturnalis, assembly GCA_036346205.1. Taxonomy (NCBI): domain Eukaryota; kingdom Metazoa; phylum Arthropoda; class Insecta; order Coleoptera; family Lampyridae; genus Vesta; species Vesta saturnalis. The sequence continues at coordinate 902,058 of JARFJB010000889.1, forward strand.
GTTGACTTCAAACGGCTACAAGTGAATGAAATTTTTGCAAACAACTACAACCCCACCAGTCTTAAACAAAAAAAAAAACGGAAATCCCACAATTTTCAACATCAAAAATACCGAAGTACCTTCGTCAATAACTGCAATGTAGTTATTGTGCATATTACTAAAGTACTAATTAACGTAGTTCCCAAATACCTAAGTTTCTAAGAAGTTTTAAAGCGGCCTAAAGTATAAAAGTAGGTATAATATTTGAGTAAACAAATCTTTATGTCTGTTAAAAATAACTTCCAGAGAGTTGACGAAATTACAAGCTTAAAGTTTTAAAAATCTCGGTACAAATATTGGTAAATTTATTTTCTAACACAAGAAAGAACGGAAAAAAGACGAAAACATGCACTTTCATGCTCTTACCACCTCTTATATGCTCAATAACGTAAAACGCCTTATATATGCAGTATATGCAAAATAAAATTTGTGATTTTGGGGCTTAAATGTTAAAAAACGTACATATTCTTAAGAAAAAGTTTCGTATGCCCAATAACAAAAAATATGCAAATATGCATTTGCCCGTCTCTAGACTCATAACGAAAATTGTAACTTTGGTTGTTACACGTCCAAACCGCACTAGGCATCGCGTATGCTTACCGAAATAAGCTACAGTGGAAATGGGCGTGGTCGATATAAGGAGTAAAATGATTAAAAAGTAGTTTCAGACACCTTACACTTACCATTAATCTACAACTCACTAAGCTCAGTCCAGGAAAAATTGTTTTCATCATTCAAATTCAATTACACTTGAAAATAAGTTGATACAAAAGCTTAAGAAAATTCTGAAATGCACGAGTCGTCGTAAACTTGTTAAACACACCCTGTACAAATGAAAATTCCCAAATCGTAAGACGTTAACTTGAATAATTTTGAAATAATACCGAAGTACCTTCGTCAATAACTGCAATGTAGTTATTGTGCATATTACTAAAGTACTAATTAACGTAGTTCCCAAATACCTAAGTTTCTAAGAAGTTTTAAAGCGGCTTAAAGTATAAAAGTAGGTATAAGATTTGAGTAAACAAATCTTTGTGTCTGTTAAAAATAACTTCCAGAGAGTTGACGAAATTACAAGCTTAAAGTTTTAAAAATCTCGGTACAAATATTGGTAAATTTATTTTCTAACATAAGAAAGAACGGAAAAAAGACGAAAACATGCACTTTCATGCTCTTACCACCTCTTATATGCTCAATAACGTAAAACGCCTTATATATGCAGTATATGCAAAATAAAATTTGTGATTTTGGGGCCTAAATGTTAAAAAACGTACATATTCTTAAGAAAAAGTTTCGTATGCCCAATAACAAAAAATATGCAAATATGCATTTGCCCGTCTCTAGACTCATAACGAAAATTGTAACTTTGGTTGTTACACGTCCAAACCGCACTAGGCATCGCGTATGCTTACCGAAATAAGCTACAGTGGAAATGGGCGTGGTCGATATAAGGAGTAAAATGATTAAAAAGTAGTTTCAAACACCTTACACTTACCATTAATCTACAACTCACTAAGCTCAGTCCAGGAAAAATTGTTTTCATCATTCAAATTCAATTACACTTGAAAATAAATTGATGCAAAAGCTTAAGAAAATTCTGAAATGCACGAGTCGTCGTAAACTTGTTAAACACACCCTGTACAAATGAAAATTCCCAAATCGTAAGACGTTAACTTGAATAATTTTGAAATATCCCTCGTATACCTGTAAATTTATATTTCTGTCATCGAACTTTGAATTAAATAAATACTCTCAATTTAGAAAATTCTAAATAAAATAAACGAAATCGCTTTAATAATAAGTTGTTATCTCAAAAAAAAAGTTTGTTAGTTGCTGAATAATTCATACATAGAGCGGTTAGTGCTTGTATCACCAATAATGTCGTTATATTTTATTACTACTTTATCTTAAAATCGTATATAGACATTCATTAATATGTTTAAACTTTAATACTTCAAAATCGTAATTTATGCTGAATAAGTACTGCATTAATATTTGAAAGCTAACATAAAATTTTTTGATCGACCTGGCTCATTACGCAATTTCCAATCGATCCTAAAATTCGAAAATGTCCAAAGACTAATTTCACTTAACAGAAGGTGTAACCAGTTAGGCACATAATTGACACAAATAAACGACAAAATAAATTAAACAGTGGATATATATTGACAAATTCGCATGTAATTTTATACAACGGCGTGGTTTAAAAAAAACACCAAACACATAAATACGTTAAGACTAAAATTACCCACTTCCTAAAACTAAAAACAACAAAATAATTAAAGTTCTATTACCTTTTTTTTCTTTGAATGAACCGTAATTAATGCAACAATAACAAAAAAAATTTACTTAAAAGATAATCCTACTTGTTTTGATTCAATAAAATTTAAATCTAATTTTCATGTATTACATTAATTAATCTTTTTTTTTAATTCTTAGATGCACTATGCTCAAAACACAAGAGATAGACGTATATTCGCCATACGCACTCGGCTGTGGTACTCACTAATGCAGTTTCTGTGGTTTGTTCACTCACGTACGTGGTATAGGGGCTCTTTATCCTAACAATTTGCTTTCATAAAATCAATTTGGTATTGCTAATGATTGTATATATTCAATGTCAATAACGATCACCAGTATCTTAACTAAATTTTACAAACTTTTATTTCGGTCACTTAAATTGTTACCTTCACTTTTCTTTATAATAATATTAGGCCACACGTCCCATAATTGAACGCTAATAACGAAATATTTTCTGTGTTAACTTCTAATCTGCCTAAGCACATTTTATTTCTTGAAGAAAATCATTAATGTTTTCCTTCAACTCACTATATTAAATAATTTAGTTGTGAATGTCTATACGATATATCCCCTTATGGGTTAATGCGGTCACTATACTTGCTCTGCTAAATTATAGTTTTCACAAATAAACTCCAACTATACCCATTCTAATGGTTATCACGCGCGAACGACTTTTATTCAAAACCTCTAACCATCTAACTCACCAACAACTCTCCCCCTCAAATTTGGGCACTCGCTTATATACCTTCGTCCTGCCATATTGCCAATACGTCACAACACATTCGAGCTAAAATCAAAGTTCACCTATCACAACTGAGTATTTCGTGCATTTCTTTGTCGCGTCGAAGGTTCCAACGTGGAAGAAGACTCTAACGATGCGAAATAAACGTAGCCATCTTGAATCACTTTGTAAATTCACTAAAAACTTTCCGAACAAATCATCAATTGCAATTACATTCACACTGTAGATTAACCAGATTATCCTTCAACTTTCTATGCAAATCTCGCATGTGGGCGAATTCTATTTCCGCAACAATATGCATACATATTCCTTACTGCACGTTAATAAAATATCAACATATCATAAACTCACTCACTCACATGCCTACAACCATTTTTTTAGTTCAAATTTCTTCATACACAGTAGCACAAAGACTAGTAGTGTTACCAGTGCCGTATCAATAAAAATTTATTCAAAACATTATTTCTCAACCAAATTTAACGCTTTCAACACGAAAATATTTCTGCAGCATTCAAATATTCCTTCACACGATAACCAATGGCACACTAAATTCCAGTGGCTTATCAATTACACCAACTTACATTACGCATACACAAAAAATTCCTTTCATGCAAACTCACTTCAGCTACATCCAAAATACGTCACATACGTTATTACAATACTACACATACACGATGCATCAAAATAACCTTATATGGTTCCGTTTTTCCGGCTTTTTATAACATCCCTAGATATTTTTTCAAAAAACCTACTTTTACATTATGACTACGACATATACACTAACACCTAACATTTCATCAAACATTAAAATTAACTTACCTATTAAAAAAATGTATTCAAATTACATATAGTTTTACCATTACTTTGAAATGTTTTTATTACTCTTAGATATTAGAACCAAAAGTAAAGGATTATAAACTCAAGCTACAGTGATCCAGTATAATTACCATCTACCTTGTATGTTATTATTTATTCATTCATATATAGCAGTATATTTTCCCTCACAATCCTAGTTTCTATACTCCAATCTATAATCATAATGGGTAAGTTTACTTGGCCAGCACCTATAATTCTGGCTAAAGGAGCCAGGCATCCCCAGCATGTGGGAATGAAGTACACAAATGTTCCTTTGTCCTGTCATTGGCACGCTTTTGAGATGGTAAATTGCAATTATAACGAGGAAGTTCTTCCTATTTTTTTCTTTAATCATTACATCTTTGAAGATTAATCACCAATACTGAGGCAATGTAATACAATGTACCTAATTATGCTGGAAACACCTTAAGTTTTATTTTGGTGTGGCTTGTACGTTTTACATTCAATGTTGTTACCAAAATATTTGGGTCTTGTAAAATTTTGCTTAAAACGAGTTATCAAAGAAAAGTAGGTACCTTATAAGGAGGCACTAAAGTATGTTTTGCGAATATCACAAACAAACTAACTTGAATGTATACTAGGATCTATGCCTTAATAGGTGTAACATTTTTTATTTTCTGGGATTCAGTCCTGCTTTATTAAAGATTAATTCATGCAGAATTTTGGTTTTAATAAGTCATGTTTACTTTAGAAAAGGACTTATTTTCCTTACCTTTTATGTAAGAAATACGACAACATGTTATAACATTTGACAATGTCCAAATGCTAGGTTTCTAATTTTCGTTGGTAATAAATTAAAATATTTTACTGTTAAATTAATAAAACTATTAACGTGCAAAAATTGATATCGGATACTTTCTGGTTGATTCTATAAATTTTCTCTGATTATTACTGTTTGGTAAAAACAAAATTTATCTGTAGCCTGAATAGTTAGGATTGTTATTTACTCGTTACTTATTTCTCTACCAAAATGATCTAGATTGTCTGTTTTTACTACCTGTACCATTTATTATAATTCATTAAATTATTGCTTTGTCGTATTTAGATTTATTTTATAAAATTTCTTAAAATAAACCTACTAGTTCCATGTATACGTGGGTTCTGGTTAGCTGTAAATTCTTACATTTTATAGGTATCTGTCACTTTGCTAAATCACCACTAGATGGTGACACCATTAAATAATTATATATTACTAAACATGCTTTATTGAAATACACCTGTTTAACAGTTTTAAAGTATTTGATAAGAAAAATTTTGTTGAATGTCTTGTTCCTAAGGTGCGGGTTTCCTAACGGCCATTTTGTGTGGTATAAAATATATTTCAGAAAATTTCGCTGGTTGCTGTTCTGCGGGGTGTAAATCACCGTTTTTTAGATGAGAATTTTTCAGAAAAATGTTTCTTCATTTGATGAAGTAATAAAGTCGCTATTATTGCGGATGTAAAAAATATGTTACTTACAAACACACATGGTAAGTTTAGCTTGGTTTTCTTCAATCTCCCTATAATTAGAATCTTTCTTTTAGGTTTAAACTGCGATATTTAAATTGAAAGAAGTATATTTAACCAGTTCGTGGTAAATTATCACATATAGCTCGTCTTCGATCTACAGAGGTAAAGCATCGTTACATGAATAAACTGATATTATATCCTTTTCATTCATTTTAGCTTCTTCTTCTTCTTCTTCTTCGTCTTGTCTTTATTGGTGTGTGGAGATTATACGTTATGTACCTTTTCGTCCCACTTTTGGTTACGTGCTTGTAACTGAGACTGCTCGTAAGTGATTACTGGTAGCTGTGCTGCAATTACGAGGATGGAATTTAAACTGTATTAACTAGGGAAGTACTCGTCTATCAAAAGGTTAAATTATTCCATTATGTATTAACAAACGTCTGTATTGCTGAATTTATTTTTGAATCTATAATCGGTTACACGCTGCCTTCCGCAGGGATAACTACAGTGTCTACACAAAAAGTGCCTTTCAATTAATCATACTGCAAAGAATTTGTAATACATTGTTTATCTTTATTACAACTTCGGTGTCATCTGGATAACCGTATTCGTTTAACTTTCATAAAGATTTCACTAGTATAAAACTAAATTGATCCAGCTATTAACTAATATTTTGTGCCTTTGACTTAACCAAATTTAAAGTAATTCTCACTGAACTTGGTACATAAAACACCCACTGTTGTTTTAGCATTTAGCTTCCATCTTTGATACTATTTTTATAACTATTGTTTACGCTATCGGTGCGCAGTAGCGAAAACTCAAAACGTAAATTATATATACCGGTTGTCGATATCGTACTATTTATACTATGTGTGTTAGCTTTTAAGTACAAAGTCTCTTTTATTGTGGATAAGAGTCTTCAGATCATTGATCACTAATTGGAAATTGATAGTCATTCGTATATGCATTACGTTCTTTTATTAAAGTAGCTAAATTGACTAAAGGTGATATGAAAATGTAAACTTTCACCATTAACACTCAAAATAAAATACTTATCTTTTTCGGTGTTTTTTAATGGTGTACTTTAGAGTATACAATATAAACGTTTCGATAACACTTACAGTTATCTTCGTCAGTAGTAATGTTTGTTAAAAATTGTTAAAGATGTTGTAAACAATTTTGTCAAATTTGAAAAATTAAAACTTTGTTCAAGGGTTAAATCGCCGCAAAATTATTTTGACTAAAACTAATAAATGAATTGTCAAGAATATTATTAAACCTTGCCCCAAAGTTGGTGTCAATGTAGCTATACGAAGTTACAATCACACAGGTACACAGTATTTTTATCATCTCAATTAAACTTTAGATTGAAATCACCTGTTATTAAAACATACTTAAATTGTGTAAGAACATCTAATACAGTATTAATATTGTTAAGAAATAACCCAAAATGTCCACTGGGAGAACGGTAAACTACCACGATATCACAACATACGGTAGCTCTCAGTTCACAATGTACTTGAATTGAAAAACTATTTAAATAACGTTTTTAGCTAGAATTCCTTATCTCACTAGTATTAGAACTCCTCCATGATTAATTTTTGTGCGAGAGTTATATGATGCAAGTTCATAATTACCTATTTTTAAACCAAAGCTCAACTCGTTCGCCCGCATCCAATGTTCTGTAACGCAAATCGCATTATACGTAGACACTGTACATTTAAATGAAGAATAGAAAATTTGTTAAATGTTAATCATTTATCGTTGATTTCGAACGAAACATAGAAAAAAACGGTTAACAACCTGTGGGCCACAAGCTGGGATCCATTGCAGAATAAATACTGTGTCCTCTAAAATCAAGTTAAAATATATCAAATATTACTGTAGAATATCGCAAACGATATTTTTACTCTACTAGAACGCATCTACGTAATTTGTTCTTATGATACAATTGAATTATCTATTCATGCGGTTATTGCATTATTTTTCCGAATACAGTATTGGTACTATCTACACTTCTACAGTATTAATACATTACTGGTAGTGCATATAATGTAAGATGTATATAACTTAAAAGGACTTAAATTAAGATGATGTATGTTCTGCGTTAGAGATGGATTCACTATGTGACCTTTACAAACTATCACAAACAGCAGCACGAACTAAGATGTCGTTCTTACTTTCAACACGATGGTTCTTCTGGCCACTTTACTTCAGTATGTGAGTGGTTGAATGTAGAAGAATGGATCACTACTTATGGTCCAATTTTGTGGCTTTCAGACGTCCGGAATGAACATAAATTTTACGTTTGGGGCCGTACAAAACAAATAGCAAATTTGGGTATTTGCCGTAAAATTGTTGAAATTAAGATCTGAACATTAAGAATGTTCGGAAGAAGTCGGTTTTATTGAATCAATAAATCTTTCAGATTATGTAAATATTATTATTGTAGTTTCAAATACAATATTGTTATTGAGGATAAGAGGAATTTTATGTATTCTTTTCGTGGAATATTTAAGCACATCCTGTATTGAAAATTAGATTACGCGGACCTTCCTAATTTTGTAGTATATCTTACAGAGAAGCCTCTTTATTAATACAAAAATTACTACCATGTTCCAAAGCAAAGACGATTTTTGGAAAGTAAAATTCTGGAATACATTAATCTCTAACCAAACAACCCCATAAGATAAAATTTGGACTCGCCTTCAGTATTTTTGTAAGTACAAAGTACAAAAACCTGTTTAATGATCATTAAAATTTTGGGCAAGTTTACAGTTCGACGTTGCACAGCCCTTTAAAACAGTGGCTAGGATGACTTTAGTGAATATGACGAAAACTATACGCTTTGGAATAAACAATACGGAGGCATCTTTAAAGCTACTTTGTAAAGTATCTACTTTTAGTAAATACACGATAGACACAATAGAACAAAAAGTACAAATTATGTGCAAGTTGACCTAATAAGTGCAATGAATGTACCTTATGGCACCTGTAAGAGTTGGATATTCCTCAATAAGTGCACATGTGCACGTGCAATCCTAAATTTAATGTGTCTTCTTAAGAAAATTAATTTTATCATTCTACCTGTAAAATATTAATTCCAAAGTGAATTCGTCAAAGACCATAAATTGATGTAAAATGATCGACGAATTTCTTATCTGGGGGTAATGCTTAAACCTATTAATGTCAACTGATAATATCCAAGCACACCGGCTCATCGGATACATCGCGTCGTCTGTTTGCTTCGTTCACTGCTCATGTAAATATTAAATGTATTTGGTGGAACCTTTGTCCCTCTTGTTCACCACGACAGTCCACTTTATTATCCAATCGGATTATGTTCACGAATTATGGCGAGATTCTCGAATTATGATTCTGATAGCAATAGAGTGCAATATTTAAAGATAATTAAATTTTTTCTTCGCTATCTTTACAAGAAAAAATAAAAATCAAAAGTGTGGGTCGTCCAAAACCAAATTTGTTAATTACGAATGTAACTAAATGTAAAAGTCGTGATTATAAACGAACCTTTAAAATAGAAGCTTATGAAAAAGCTGACTGGTTGTGCGGGTGTGATGTTAGTAATGGTCTTTCGTGTTTTCCGTGTTAATTATTTATTTGGAAGTGATGTCAAACGTTTGACATCATTTCAAATGGACACGTTTTCAAGCAAATTGGTTAAAATTTATTCTTTAATAGTTTCCAGTTATTTCGAATATGGGGATTATTATTTCACCCGTTTTTACGGGGAGCAACGTCGAGCTATCAAACAATTAGTTTGGCCTTCCGTTGTGTATAATTATTTTGTACAATAGTTACTGTTAATGTTTGTTTTTAAACCAATTTTTATATTTCAACCATAATGCATACTTTTTACGTTTTAGAGGATGTACTCTTGTGTCTTGTTAAGAAAATAATGTTCTAATCTTCTAAATTTCTGAAGAAGGGAATAAGTGCTGTCAGCTAATATTCCTGAAACGTACGTAAAATAAAAACAGCAATATGTGTTAATCACAACCATTTTTGTAATTTTTCAACCTTCCTGGATTGGAATTTGAACTGTGGTGATCATGAAATAATTACAATTATAAGCATTAAATTTCTACAGTTCATGAATCTTTAATAAATAGGTATTTTATATTCCGAGATGCAAAAAAGGGCTACTAATTCCGTTACTAAGAAACGATGCATTACTGAGTTTGAAAAAAATACTCAAAAATAAAGAGATAACATACATACTATTAGAGAAACCGATTTAGCAGATATTGATGAAAGTCAAGCTAGGGAAAGAAGAAAGACAGATGAGACAAATTCTTATCTCTCCAAGACTAAGGAAGTATGTGACACCATAATTGCAGAAACAAAAATATGGTTTTCATTTGGAAGGGAGCACTTATTTTTAGTAGAAAATTTGTAAACTATTCATCAAACTCATCATTTCGAAATTTTCTATTTTTAGATAAAAACCAATTAAAGACAGAATTAGAAATAATATACAGAAGAACAGATTTTAGAGAACTTTCCGGAGAAGTCCGCTTACTTAAGTTTTTAATTGAAAATAATTTGGAAACACATTTCTCAGAAACATTTTCAGTGCTACAAGCAACTGTTATGATGCCCATGACAACCGAAGAAGCGAAACGTTGTTTCTCCACATTAAAGCGAATAAAAGCTATTTTTTAGAAGTACAATGGGCCAGGATAGACCAACTGCCCTCGCAATGTTATCTATTGAGAAACAAATGATTCCAGAAACACCAAATTTTAATGAATTGGTCATTGGAGAATTTATCTCAAAAAAATACAGACGACTTCATTTTCAATACAAAACATGTCTGTGAAATATAAAAACAAGGATACATTTGTCTATAAAAACAGATATTTGACGAGGATGAGGTACTCAACGAGGTAAGTCACTTAATTTCTAATTTCTTAATAAATTCCTTTAATTTCTACAATCATAATAGTCCAAAATAAGGCTAATTGGGCGCGGCTCCCAAAAAATTTTTCGCCTCCGGCGGTTTACTAATCACACACTCTTTTAGTATAAATTGGTGCACCCCCAAAGTATTAAGCCACGCGCCACCACTGCCTGTAACATACTTTTTGTGAATATGCGAAAAGCTTTATCGTTTCCATTCTTAGCACATATTCCAGTTTGGAAGAAAACGGGGCGGATTTGTTAGCGGTGGCTTCCTATCCTTATTGGAACCACTAACGACATGCACGGTAAATATCGTGCTTTGCTAATGTCTTACAGTGGTTTGTCTTGAATCAGCATCACACCTCCGTTTGTATTCTTTATATTCTTACAGGAAGCATTAAGGTCTGTCGAGCATGTGCAAGCCATAAAACACTAAACATTACTAACAAACTACTCCTCACTGTGAAGTATTGAATCATTAGCAATTGCAATAAAGGGAGAAAGTCAACACAGCACAAGAGGATGCTTTTGTTTTGTAAACAGCTAATTTTTGTGATGCAAACCCTCAAATCACAAGCAGCACTAATGAAGCACTTCTTATCAACACAATTCATGTGTAAGTACTTTCATTAAACGTGCTAGTTCAATGGACCTGTTATGATAAGGGAGACTAATTTTAATATAATTCATCATGTGTTCTCGAACCTTTGTTGCAGCTTAAAATGTACCTGCTGTATAAATTCATTTTACCATTAATAATTACAATTTATCTTTGATTATCATAAGCATGTTACTAAATGTGTCTTAGTTTCTTACATTTGCCTTAATGTTATCGTTAAACTTATATTGTGTTTGCCAATACTATTATATTATATTATGACAATCTGATAACGCTGTTCTAAAAAATACTTACCAAATCAATAGTTTTATTAAAACAAGAATTAAAACTTTCACCAATTGACGTGTTAAATAACACTTTCATTGGGAAAAATGGTGTGACATTTTTTACTTATTAATTTTGCAAACTTTCCTATCGGAAAGCTTACAACATGCCAACATTAAATTTACAACAGAAAAATAATGATTGTCTTCAATTCCTCGATGTGCTAAATAAAAGAAAATTAGATAGAAGCCATATTACGTATATCGTAAGCCAATTCACACAAATTATGTAAAGGGGTATTTTGGTGGTGGAAAGTGAAACCTGCCCTTAACGAGCACCAATACAGAAATTAAGGCTCGCTTGGAAATATATAAAATAATTATAATTCACGGAATGAGTATTTTATTGTGTGGACCACTCCTAGACAGGATGCGGACAGCGGTTGTTCGCTACAGGGGTTGGAAATGGATTCGGGCGCCACCAAAAGGTAAGCTGCTGTTCAACTGTTCTTTGGGGCCAATCCTGAACTTGCCCGGTTTCCAAACCGCCTGCTCCAGGTGCTACAGTGGAGGAATTCTGGGTATTCCCAGGGGTGTATCTAAAACAGAGTTAATTTGAACAGACGGTGGATACGATAGCTGACAAGGGTCACAGGTCCCTTTGACAAACAGGTTCGTTCACCAATGATTTGTGATGAATGAATGATTCTTAATAAATACGAGCTCTATTAATTTATTTAGATTTCGACGGTGGCGGTTTAAATGTGAGCGGTTATCAGTAGCAAAGCAAGTTTTACTACTAGTATTAAAACAAATTAAATACGTACTTATAGAACGAGTATCTATTAACTTAAATTATATTAATCAATTGAAACTTCTCTGTACCTCATATTCATTAACAAAATGCAGCTTCGTCTACGTACAAAAGCAGTGAGAACGAAAAGTGTCACTTGCCTATATATAATACGAAATATTGACAGTGGAGAGGCTAGAAATTCCCAGGCTTCCTATAATGAGGCAGCAGCGTCGCAGGCTGTTTTAATTAATATTAAATCAATTAATAATTTAATACTTACTTTGACATTCCCAAACTATTGGCCACTAAACAATGGACCGGTTGATACAAAACTTTTGCCATTTTCTACTAAAAAATACCCATTCTACAGAATGCTTTAATTAATAATTACGGACACTTTTGTCGAGTTATAACTCGAAATTTATAGAAGTCGGTTACTTCTTGCACATAAGTTAGCGGTTGGAATGTATTATGAAACATAGTTTCTTTTACACAATGGAAACGAGATTACAATTTCCATTGTAGTTGTTTACCTGGTTAGCGCGATAGAAATTATTGCAGGTTTAACTTTAATTATTTATATCGAAAGTGTTATTTAACAATGCGATTTTCTAAGAAATAAATTAATTAATTTAAAGAAACGGTGTTAACTGTTAATTATTTTATTAATTTTAGACTCTCATTATATTTCGAGTTTTAAATTCGATTTTTGAATAATTTGGTGTATTTATCTCTAACAAATATTAGGATAACCGGTTTTGAATGTAATTTTTTCATTCCCAAGATGCATTTTAATACAAACTAAATTATTATTTATCAAGTTTTAATTACGGGACATCACAAAGAAGAAAATTTGCATTTATATTAACGGTGTAATCTTTTGTATCTTTTTAATTTGTGTTTATCATAAACAATTTTATTTTGAATATCCAGACTTGAACATTATATTTATTTGACATTCATTACGAATCACGGTAGTTATTTGTACTACTTAATTCAATTCTTATAAATATTTAACGGTGAACACTTAATTAACTGACGGACTTAATTACGGTTTTTGTTAGCGGGGTAAAAGAGAGAAAAAAAAGTAATCTTCACACTTATTATATTAATGCTTCATCACAGCACCATCCAGCACAAAAGTTTAGTACGACATGAACTTTGTACAACCGTGCCACAAAGGTGCATCCAGATCACATAAGCAATAAACTACTTGAGATACGATAATGGTTTACAACTACAAAGGTATTTATCCAAGACAAACTACATGATAAGTCTAAAACTTCAAATAAGTGTTTACTTCTGAAATAAATTAGCTATATAATATTTGCAGTATTAAAATTCGAAATCTTCTGAATTCTACCACAGACTAAACACCTTTACATACATGTGGTGTTTACGACGTACCATGTTCTTCTGGTAAAGTCTACATTGGTGAAACTATAAGAAGCATTAACAGCAGGTTAACACGATACAATAGATATTTACGCTTAATTCACCTACTAAATCAGCTGAATTGCTAAACATGCCTTTGCACAATATAAAATTTGAAAACACAGGAATGCTGACTAACGATAGGTATTGGTATACCAGAAAGCTATTGAAATTTGAAACAGTTTAGGTTAAACAAAGGTAATGGATATGAACTATCTTTCCGATACCTGGGTGTCTATTTTCAAGAACTGATGTCTACAACAGTAATTTAATGTTAATTATCCAATCTAGTTATACCTTATCAATATTTGTCACATTGATGTTACATTACCAATATTTGTTTTATTGATGTTTACCAACAATTTCTCAATTTAAACCGAATTTACTGAATTATTCATAATTTCTGATAACGCATGTTAGATATAATTTCTTAAGAACCTTTTGTAATGGTATGTTCGGTGTAATAGTTGCCGAGAATAGCAATGATTGCTAATGAAAAAAAATCTTATCATCTGTTTTAAATCAAATAACATTACATTGAATTTAAAATTTATTATATCCATAATTTTGAGGAAATATTTACTTTGCCGTTAAAACATATATTTTTCAATAAAAAATATTCAATGTTCAGTTATAGATAATACATTTTGATTGAATTCAAATATGTGGGAGTTTTGTGACCGGAAACAAAATAAAAACGTTTTTAGAAAGCAGTATATGGATTCTAAGGCCGTAAATTCATACAAAATGTTGGAAATAGTACATTTAATCCATTTATTCTTTATTCGCTCTCTCCAGAACCACACACATTACGAACACATATTTAGATGCGAACATAACTTTACTCACAATAAATTTGATGCGTTGAGTGGTTAAACACGGAAAATCGATCACATTCGCTGGATTCATGTCGTTTAAATAACGTTTATCATCAAAGCAGATATTTGACATTAAAATACAGGTTAAATATTGCGAAATGATGATTACTATCTCTATTTTCAGGCAGTTTACTGCCTAAGCTGAGTTTAATATCCGTGTATTGTATTCCATTCTGATAGCTTTGAAATTATAGAAACAGCCCGTTCACATTTAACGGCATTTGAACAACATTACTTACTTTGTAGTCCTCGTGTCTATAAAGTAAATAGTAGATCACAAAATTATTTACTTTAATAGGTAAATAATGTTTATTCCATTTTGCAAATACATAGTTCGGATTAGTTATAAAATTGGACAATGCGTATTTATGAAGAACATTAATTAACTTTAGTAAGTGATTAACAGGCTTCTTTTCAAATATGATTAAAGATAGAAAGCTTATCATGTTTGACTTAAAAAGATACTCTAAAGATACTAAAGGATTGTAAAACCTAACTCTGGATTTATGTTATCTCCTTCAAACAGATATCTGCGACATGTATGTGCACTTAATAATCGATCCTTACACATTCAATAAAACGATTCCATATTTGATTTTTAATAGCATTTCGAACAGAATCTATCTTACGTTTTTTTAGTTACTCTGTTATCAAATTTGATTAAAACGTTTATACTACAATTTTGAAAGTTTGGTTTAGGATCATATTTCATATGTAGATTAGATGATTACGTACAGGGTGTCCTATTTTCGATGTAATTGGGGGGGTTTTAGGTATTTCCCAAATAGATAGAGTAAAATCATGGTCGGGACCCTTGGACCTATTTTTGAAACAAATTTAATAATCTAAAGAACATTTCACTCGTTTGGGAAATATAGGGTGTTTTGCGTTTTATGCCGTTTTCTTTAAAATCCCGTAAGTTTTTTGTTTGTGAATATTTAAAATTTTGGTAAAAACATCTTTTGTGCCTTTTTTTATGTGCAATTTAGTGGCGTAATCGATTTTTTTCTAACTTAATTTGTTTCCGAGTTACAGGCCAAAGTTGCATTTTTTAAATGGTAACCATAGTTGGCTATGACTCCATTAATTAGAGATTGCTTTTAGCTTTCTGAAAATATATAGTTTCATATATTTATCTCGGTAAATAAGAAAATTATAAACGATTTTTTGAAAAACACCTCTTGATCAAATCACTTATGTATAGTATAGTTTCATATATTCAAAAGGAAGTATATTACTATGCGCAGAACTTATTTTAAAACTAGATAAAAATGTCCTCATAGTATTTTATGCAATATTAAAAACTTATTGATTTAGAAAAAAATAACAACATTTTTATTTTATAACAGTTTTTTCTTATTTTAGGCATTGTTCAAACTGATGTCCATTATGATGTAAAAAAACTTCACATCGGCGCCAAATACACTCAATTGCCTTAATGAAATGAATAGATGTATGCCTTAAATCTTCAAATGCTGCCCTGGTTGAATTGACCAATTGTTCGTATGTTTCGTGGCGAGTATGATATATTTTATTTTTTAAAAATCCCCACAAAAAGAAATCCAGTATTGAAAGATCTGGAGATCTTGCTGGCCATTGAATAGGTCCGTTATTGCCAATCCATTGATTGTTAAAGTTTCGGTTTAAGTAATCTCGGACTAAAACAGTATTATGACAAGGCGCATCATCTTGTTGAAAATAAACATTTACCCTCTGCGCTAATGGAATTTCATCTAGCAGTTGTGGAAGACAAATGTTTAATATTTCCATATACCTCTCGCCGTTTTGTTATTTTTTGACCAATATCGATTGTTGTTGCGATTAAAAATTCCTGCACTCGTAATATGACTCTCATCAGACCAAATGATATTACGCCCAAAATTCATATTTTGTCTAATCTGTTCTAAATACCAATTACAAAAAATAATTCGCCGTTTTCAGTCACCATCATTAAGGTGCTGAATTACTCTTTTTTTGTACGGAGTATAATTATATTTTTTTAAGATTTTTTGTACTCTTGATTTAGATACGCCAACTTCTGTTTCTATTTGTCGGCAGGAGGTATTAGGATTTTCTTCAACTCTTGCTAAAACAGTTATTTCGTCGTCTTGTTGGTTCATTTTTGCATAATTTTTGATCCTAGGCTTCTCAAAAGATCCATAAGTTAATAGTTGTTCTTTTAATCTGGCGAATATATTCTTGTTGGGATGTCTTCGTTCAGGGAATCTTCAATAAAGTAGCTTTATTATTTTGCGTTTTTATAAATACTAGCATTATTAAAGTATTAAACGCACAACCTACCTATTAAAATATACCTCTGCAGCTTGGTCTGCATTAAAATTACACTGATAGTATATGCCAATCATATCTAACTTTTCAAAATGTTCATACTTCGTATTATTGACAGCCATCACAAAAAAGTTATTAACTTGAATAATTAATTATTTAAGCAAAGTTTTGAAACAATAAATCTAATCACATTTACGTTTCCACCATTTATTTATATGAAACAACTGCGTGAAATGTCAAATAACTAGCAACGAATGCGTGCAGTAAACAAAGGTTCATAGATGATTTTTCAAAAAATCGCTTATAATTTTCTTATTTACCGAGATAAATATATGAAACTATATATTATCAGAAATCTAAAAGAAATCTCTAATTAATGGAGTCATAGCCAACTATGGTTACCATTTAAAAAAATGCAACTTTGGTCTGTAACTCGGAAACAAATTAAGTTAGAAAAAAATCGAGTACGCCACTAAATTGCACATAAAAAAAGGCACAAAAGACGTTTTTACCAAAATTTTAAATATTCACAAACAAAAAGTTACGGGATTTTAAAGAAAACGGCATAAAACGAAAAATACCCTATATTTCCCAAACGAGTCGAGATATTGAAATGTTCTTTAGATTATTAAATTTGTTTCAAAAATCGGTCCAAGGGTCCTGACCATGATTTTACTCTATCTATTTGAGAAATACCTAAAATCCCCCAATTACATCGTACACCCTGTACAATGATATATTTAGTCTAAAACACCTGAAATAAGTGTCCCGCGCGTTACCCGCTCTCCGATTGAATTTGCTCGATTTGATAGTTTTAATTATTAAAAGTTGCGTTCAAGTGGACTTATTTAAATGTAAATACATTTAACATTTCAAGAGAAAATATACAGGGTGTCCCGGAAAGATCTTTACAACGCTCTTCCACATAGAGAATAGTCGAGTGTATAACAGAGTTTGTTACAGGCCAAATACTCATTAGAGCATCAAGCCCGTAAAGGCAATTACGCGCACGGCATAGCTCAGTTACGTAGGCGGGGTTCTTTATTAATGCTGCAAATGGGCACTGGTTACAACTCCAAAAACGTAAAAATCGGTAGAAAATGTCAAAAAGGCGCCACCTGTAAAAAACATTTATAGCGGGAAATCGTCATGAACTACATCTAATAATGGCGTAACAGGAAACCATAATGTTCACTCAAAATAAAATACCCTTCTCCCTGAAAATTCTACTCCAAAAATATTTTCGCAAAGTTCCCCCGAACTTCAAATAAATCTGCTACGTGTCTAACCAATCATGTTGCATAAACTTCGGACTTAGATAGCTCGACTAGTAAACTCAGCCAAACGGTTCTGAGACCGCAGAGCACTCGGAAAGCGTGGGTGTTTTGGAGTGTGGATAGACGCAAAGAAGGTGGTTTGGTTAGTTAGAAAACAAAACGAGATTACAAACAGACTGATAGGAAGAACAGACAAGAAGTAGGCGCCACAAGCTTTAAAGAAAGAAAAGGACAAATTATTAATTAACGAAAGGGAGGCCCTGTAAAGCTTGAAACAGGGAGCAACAGGAATAGCAATTAAACGACAAATCCCTGAAAAGCGTAAATTTATTTCTAATTTCCCAACAACACTATTATATGCAAACTTTTAATACATATGTATCCATGAATAATCATACATAAGATCATTTGTATGCCTACTGCATGCATATCAGAACATGCAATTTTTCGTCATAACCATCACTAAATATAAATTTATCCCAATATCACAGTCAAAGCACCACACAAAAAAATTAACAGCGAAAGTTCGTAATTGAGCGCAGGCATGAATATTTACACAGACGAGGGAAAGCCGCGAGATTTAATAGTGACAACTTCACCTTTAAATTACCTGAAATTATGAATAACCTATCTGGGAGGCTGAAAGATATTTCATGCATAATCCCCAAATAGGGAAATTTATATACATATAAACCACCGTAATAGTTGACATTAGAAAGGTAACCATTCAGCTTGCCTTTCGTTTCACAATATACACGTAAAACCCCCCTTTAAAAATGACAAATTTTCATACATAAATAAATAATAGGGGAAGCTTGCTCAGTTCATATACTAGCATGCATATACTAATAACTAATCAATTCACAATTAAAGTTCAATGATCTGAACACTCTTACCCTCAATAAAAGAAACTTGATACTTAAAAGCTAACACATACAGTATAAGTAATATGATAGAGACAACCGGTGTACGAAATTTATAAGTTATGCTGTTAATTTCTGCTACTGCGAAAAAAAAAGGAAAAGGCCACGTATTTCATTCCCTCTCCAAGGGGGAGGGCGGGCTGCTCGAGCTTACCGAGCTCCTTCAGTCACAATCATGGATTCCCAGCATACAAACATACATTACGTATATATGCATGGTGGGATTAAGGATGGGTGTGGTCAGGATAGGATCGGAAGGAACGGAGTTATGGTTCTGAGGGGGAAAATACTACCCTAGCATTCCCCTAAGTAGCCTCACATGGTGTGCATATACGCAGTGACCATGCCGGTACATGTGTGTGAGGAAAACTCCCTGAAAAAACCTCATACAAGGTAGACGGTAGCGGGCATCGAATCCATTACCTCCCGAATGCTAAGCAGGTTGTGTCACCACTACGCTACCAGCTCGGTCTGCTACTGCGCAAACGATAGCATAAACAGTAGCTATTAAAATTGCAATAAAGATGGAAGCTAGAATTAACATCTAACTGGATTATGCAAACATGCAGTAATAAGCACTGATGACTTTGGTTAAAGTAAATACATAGACTATTAGTTACTGGTTGGATCAATTTATAATAGTCTATAACTAGTGAAATGTTTGTAAACGTTAAATAGTTTCGAATAGCAATATGATAAGGAAGTCGTAACAAAGGTAGCAATTTATTAAGTCCTTTTAGTATGGTGAATTTAGAAACACTGTTTTGTAGATGCTGTCGTTATCTTATGGAACCATGTAATCGATGACAGGTTCAAAAGTAAATTCCACGTTACAATTCTATTAAAACAAAATACAAAGTGGTTGAGGTTGGGGGGTTGAGGGGTTGGTGGGTGTCGGGGCAGGGGGATGTTACCGTAACACTGTCTTATTGTTTTCGACCTTTTCCGGCATTCCGGAAAGACCCTGAGTTTTTTCAAGGTCACGGGTAGAGGACCTGCGGCCGAGTCAAAAGAAAGAAATCGCATCGAAATCGAACGGGCCGTTCTCGAGATATGGCGATTTTAAACTTTTCTTGCCCTCACCCTTCCGCCCCGCAACGTGAAACGTCCTATCTCGGTTATTTACGGTCCGATTTCGACCATATCTCGTATACAAGTTCCCCCGATACTAGTCTATCGTTTCCCGCATGTGACCTTGAACATTTTGTGTGTGTGTGTGTGTGTGTGTAATATATATTTTTACATCCGACTAAATGCGATTTATATTACTCCAACGAATAAAATAAATAATGGTTTACACCGAGAAAAACAGACAGAGGAATTCTCTAAAATATAATTTTTACACCACAACAAGATGGCCGTGTTACAATAACCATACCTTAGTAAGAATAAGTATTCAATGAGAATTGCCCTTATCAAATTTTGTAAAAATGTTAAACACATGAGTGTTTTCAAATAAAACCTGATTAGTAATATGCAAATATTTAATGGTATCACCATGTAGTGGTGATTTAGTAAAGTGTCAGGTAGCTATAAAAATGTAAGAATTTTAAAATAACCAGAACCTACGTGTAGATGTCACTAGCAGGTTTAACGTAGAAAGGTAAACGCAATACATGAAAATCATTTAATCCATTATAACGTATGTCACAAAGGATCTCGGAAAAAAATTAAAGAACGATTTAAAGAAAATGGTCAAATGTATTCAAATAATATTTTTAACAACGTATTTCTTAATAGGTACAACAAACACAACTTAAATGATACTCAAAGGGACATGGTCTTCAATGGTACGCAATTTTCGATTAACCTGTCGCATCATGTTCTGGACGGTGATGTTGTTAACTTTCGCGAATTTTTTGGAAAATTCGACGACGTAACTGTTGTTAGTTCTGGGCTTCCCAACCATTACCGTAAACCTTTCTACTTAAAATTGCCCAAAAATCTTCAATCGGACGAACCTGAAATCAACCAATTTCAATCAATGAATTTCCGAATGAGACAACGTGTAGTATTTTTCGTCATCCATAATCACGACATTGTTAGCTGTGAAGTGGTGTCTTCTTAATGCACGAAAACATATTGGGATTCTGCGTAACTGTTCATCAGTGTATTTTGGACATTTCTTCCGTTTCCGATACATAAGTCCCCTTCTGCTCAGTTCTCCACTAACGGTCATGTGACTTACTCGAAACCTACGACCTAATTTCCAAATTTCCAAATGGATTTTCCTAATTGACCCTTTGCGGCTTCCATCAACCTATTTGAGTCGGCATTAGTCAAAGCTTTCGGCAGCCCGGATTTTGGAAGGTTTACACATGGTTTTATAAATGGTCGAAACTTTTGACCTCCAAATATACTCACAATTTCACGTTTTGCAACTGTTCAACTAGGTTGTACATAGATTTTCGGATATCGAGTTTGTACGCCATAACTTTTTAATATTTGACAAATATAGTATGACACATTGAGGTTTAATTTATTTTCTGACACTTGATTCCAAAGGCGACTAAATTCGAATTTATTTAGGATTGATATTGAGATTATAAACTTTTTCAGAAAAATTTGTTACATACGTTAATAAATAGTAAAGGCAGTAAATACAGAAAGGTTAAATCATTAAGGTAGAGAAATAATTAACGAGTAAAGTTAAGTAAATAACAACCCTAACAATTCAGGCTACAGATAAATTTTGTTTTTCCAAACAGTAATCATCAGAAAAAATTCATAGGATCGATCAGAAAGTATCTGATATCGATTTTCACACGTTGCAAATGCTTCATGTAAAAACCGGAAAATTGCGAAAATAAACCTAAAACTCATTAAATATTTCGATAAACTTAGCACTAAATTCATTGACTCAAATGCCCAAAAAGTAACTGACCAAAACGGTAATTAATTATTCAATTTCAAACGAAAAATACGTTACAAAAACTCTAAATCAACACGATCAAACATCTATAACACCCTAAAATCTAATAAACGACAAAATCGGGATGTAGTATCTAAATTTGGAAAAATACGCAGGTGTCATAACAAATTAAACAAATTGGCTGACCTGTTTTGCAATCCCAAGCACTACAGCGTCGACAATCAGTATGTTGGTTCTTATAAAAATCACTTCAAAGAAATGTTTGCGATTACTCGTAAAACAATAACTGGCACGCACATAAGCCAACTGTTCGATCAACGACCTATTTACTTTATCATTACCCCACAGTATATCTATTAAAACTTATCTTCAACTTCAATAATGCCAACCAGATCAGAATGACTAATTATCTCTCAAATTATTACGTTAAGGTTTGAATTAAATAATAAAGCAAAAAAAAATCATCATCGTAAAGTTATGTAAATCTACAATTTCGGTAAAACCAGTAAATCACTCACTAACTGGATGAAATCCAAAACATCTAAACTTTTAAATTTTGAATAAGCGTAGTAATGCGAACGTTATAATTAAGATTAAAAAGATTAAAAAGAATAAAGTGTGTACATTTAAAAAAATAACACTCACTCTAAATAAGAATAAAATGAACAATTGGTATTTTTTCCCGAAACACATTGGTGTAAATTGAGTCTTCCAAGCTCAAATAACCCAAATTTGTCTACGACACGGCAATGGACCTTTTGATATTTAATCCACGTGAACCAGTAACTCCTTTAATTGATCTTTACGCAAACTTCATTAACGGCAAATTTTAAACCAACAACCATACTCTACGATCATTTCTTCATCCGGTTGACGGTAATACATATACACAAATAGCTTTATTTGCTTAAAAGTCGTTAAAGTGTCAGTATACACAGCAAATATGTTCTTTATCATGACCAGCTATGTACTCGAAACAACCATATAATAACCGGAATCGCTTTAAAAATAATCCGCCAGAATGGCGATATTCATCCAAAAGAAATAAGGTGCAGTAAACGCGTAACCACATTCCTTGAACTCGAAACTGTCAATCACTGACAACGTTATATGACACTACATTATTTTACCGAGATGGGTGAGTCTAATAACTATCCCCCTTGAAGGTTTAACAGGGAACCTACCACAACGAACGCTTTTTCACCACGGTACAGACGGGAGTCTACATCACTACCTCTCCAGCCCAAGAATGACTGTAAAAAACACCAATGTCTCCTTTCCTGTTACATCATCATCCCAAGCGTCAACCGCGTTTATCCAAACCAAAAAATGCAAGCTATAAGGTTCATCCGACGAAAACACGCCACTTCCAACAACTGATAAGCCCACGGCTTAATTAAAACGGAACATAGTGGAGCAACCAACTTTTACAATCTTCATAACGGCAATCTTAAATAAAAACGATTCGATAAACTGAAAAAATTGTGCAACCATTTAACTCGATGCGCCTCAAACTTACGTACTTAATAAACAATGTTTTACCCACATCTTATGTTTCTCAAATTACGGATTCAGTTAATTGACATGAATTTACTCTTTTAAAATTACAATAACGGATTGAAGAAAGAGATGAAATCACTAACTATTCCTGATATGCGTTTTATTTTAATTCAACAAGCTACATATAATAATACTTAAAATATAATATAATTAAATTAAATTAAAATAAAATAAGCGACTAAACGAACGCTTCTGTAATTTATACTTTTTTAATTTTTAAGTACATCGAAAAAAAAACTTCAATCCTCAATATATTAACACCTGGAAACAAAACATTTTGAACGTAATGATTTTTAAAACCAAAGTTTCGAAACACGAGAAGAAAAGGTATTACGTGAAGTGCTTTATATAAAACGTTCACAACCGGTGACAAGTTTTCTCTAAAAGGTTTCCAAATCGTTATACACCAACTCATCCAACGTTTGCTGCAGTGGAGAAACATCTTCGAGAAACCGGTCGCTTAGCTTCTGAAACCGAAGATTATGGAATGTAAACAAATATAAAAAAAATTTCAACATTTTTAGTGGAGGATTTATTTACCTCTACAAGTTCGGAGAAATATGTGGTTCATTCACGATGGGGCTCCACCACATTTTCCATTACCTGTTCGAAATTACTTAAATGCACAGTACCTACCGAAACAAATGGATAGGTAGAGGTAATGATGCTACTGTGAAATGGCCACGACGTTCCCCCGATTTAAATCTATTGGATTTTTTATGGGGACATAAGTCCGTGGTTTACATGACTTCAGTAGAAAATAGAAACCAACTTTGGTAGCGTATTCAGGATGCAGCAAATAATCTTCGAGATAATGAATAAATTATCCAAAGGGTTAATTCTAATTTTCTAGGTCGTGTAAATCTTATGTGCGTGAAAACCGCGGGCATTTTGAATATATTTTAAGACATATTTTTGTATTTGCATTTTTGTGTTAAAATTGCTTTCATATTATTTTTTATCCTCAAAAACAAGGAAAAACCTTTTACGTTTGCCAAAGTCTTAAAAAAAATTACAATACCTTGTCATAGCTTTCGACTCACTTTTGACAGTTTTTCATGGGTTATCAGCTTCAGATGCGTTTTTATCGGAAAGGTTTGCTTCTAGCGACTTCAATAAAGTATACCTTTCTTAACTAGAAAAAAGAGGGAAAGGATTTATCAAGCCCAAAACGACATACACCGTGGCACCTTCTAGGAGATACAACAAAATCGTTCATAAATTTGAATTTCTCGTCCCAAGAAACCCCTGCATACCAAATTTTGTAAAAGATATTAAAGACAATGTGAGTTATTTGTTCAACTATGACACCTCGGTTATTATCAACTTTTGGACTAAGGTAAGTTTACTTAAATTGATTTATTCTGAGGTGTGGAAGATCGTTGTAAAGACCATTACGGGACACCCGTTCATCAAAATTATTTTTTTTTATGTGTATAAATTGCGAATGCTTCCAGTATATCTAATTCGTCTTTTTTATTACAAAATGTAAAAATTTAATGTTGTTTTTCGAAGTCAGCAGACAATTGTTTGCTATTAAATGTTTGGCATAATTTGATTTGTTTGTGTTTATCTAATGTGTTCCTTGTATTTATATCGAAGTTCCTAAGGGTCTGTCCAATATAAACAGAATTACAGAATCTGCAGTTCAATTTATAAATACGCGACTTCAAAATGCTGTTAGTTGAATCTTTCGTATTAAATTAATATTTAAGAAGGTTAGTATTAGTTTTGGAAGCAACTTTATACTTTTTGTTCTTTTGTAACATGTTAGCTACTTTGTTTGATATTTTTCCAAAGTATGAAATTGGCATGTATTTATTTTCTGTCGGTTCTGTGTTAAATGAGTAAATAGTTTTGATAGACAAGTTGAACACATGATTTTTATCCATAGTGACGATTATATCTAAAATGTAACCATTTGCTTCTGCTATTTGTCTTATAATTGATATTTCTTTATTGAAATTTGTTTGGTTTAATGGTATTGATACTAGCCTATGTACTAATGATTTATATCCTTCTAGCTTATGTGTTTTATGGTGACATGAATCGTTTGGAATTGTAATGTCTATATGTATAGGTTGGCTGAATAATGAGAACTGAAACTTGTTCTGTGTATTAACCTTTATGTCTAAATTTAGAAAATGAATGGCTCTATTTTGTTCTTTTTTAGTATACATTTTATATTATGATGTGAATTGTTATTATTAATTAAAAACTCATTAATAAAGCTGATGAACACTGCAAACATGCTAAAATTTCATCAACACAACGAAATCAAAATACAATCTTATCAGAACCATTTAATTCAAAAATTTGATCTAAATTATCCATAAATATATTAGCTGAAATGAGCGAAATTGGACTGCCCATGGGTAAACATTTTTTTTAGACAAATGTGAAATAATTTTGATTAACACAGAAATCAAATAATTGAATTAACTCCATTCCTGTAACTAATTCAACATTATTATTAAATAAGAAGTTATTTAATAAACGCATACATTCTTGAGGGGGTATTCTACACAATTTACTAGTAACATCAAAACTTACAAGTATACTGTGTAGTGGTAATTTTGCGATTTGTAGTTTATTAATGAGCTGTAAAGAATTCTTAATAGAATGTTTTGATTTGTACTTTACATTGTTTGTTATTATGAGGTTTAGTTTATTTGCTAAAATACGATTAGGTGCTTGGATATAAGAAACTACTGGTCTAATGGGCATATTTGGTTTGTGGATATTTATGAGACCGTATAATTTTGGTGCTTGTGGGTTCTTGTATAAAATTTCTTGTTTCTTTAATTATGTAAAGCAGATATTGCAGTTTTACAAACTTTGTCTCACATCTCATTTCTGCCCATAACTATCTTTTGAAATAATTACTCAAGTATTACGTTTACCTGCTTTAACAGAAATTAAATTACTTCTGTTGATTTTAGTAAATAGTTATAAGATTTGGTGTAGTAGGTTTTGTCTTGTTTTAACGAAAAATTTTTAAGTAAATTTGCAATTTGAAATTTGGCATAATTATTGTCATCATTTCTAAGATGCAGTTCGCATTCGACGGCTAAAATCTCTTTAATTTTATTACTAAATACAGCAAAAGGCAAAACTTAAAGTTTTTGTTAAGAAATTCTGATTCTTTATTATTAAATTAAATATTTCACAAGTTTACGAATATTGAAATGATCACAATAACTATGCCAAATTTCAAATAGCTAATTTACCCTAAGAGTTCTGGTTGAAAAAGGGCAAAACTTACAACAATTATTTACTAAAATCAGTTAAGAATAAGATTAAAAGGAATAATCTAATTTCTGATAAAGCAGATAAAGGTAACACTTTAGTAATTATTTCACAATATAGTTATACACAGTAAGTTATGTTAATAATTATTAACGAAAATTTAGAAACTTTAAACAAAGTTTCAGAAGGATGTGGGGGCAAAGTTTACAAAATTGCAATATCTGCTTTACAGATTCAGAGAAACAACAAATATTATACAAGAACCCTCAAGCACCAAATATACGGTCTCATAAAATTCCATAAATCAAATATGTCCATTAGACCAACAGTTTCTTACATCCAAGCACCCAATCATTCTTTAGCAAATAACCTAGACCACATAATAACAAACAATTTAAATTCCAAATCACAACACTTTTATTAAGAATTTTTTAGAACTAATTAATAAACCACAAAACATAACATTACCACTACATAGTATACTTGTAAGTTTTGATGTTACTAATATTATTTCTAAAATATACCCATAAAAATGCATACGTGTATTAAATAACTTTTTTTTATTTGATAATAATGTTGAAAGTTACAGGAATGGAGTTAGTTCAATTATTTGATCTCTGTATTAATCAAAATTATTTCCCACTAAATAATAAGACTTACCTACGGGCAGTCCAATTTTACTCATTTTAGCTAATATCGGTATGGATAATTTAGATCACATTTTTGATTTAAATGATTCTAATATTTTATTTTGGTTTCTTTCTGTTGATTATAGTTTTGATAGTTCATCACATTTCACTGATTCGTTTTTAATTAATATTAACAATTTACATCATAACATAAAATTTACACAAAACATACAGGACAAGTCTCAGTTTTCCATATTCAGAAAACCTACACGTACAGACATTACAATTCCAAACGATTAATGTCACCATAAAACACGTAAGTTAGCTGAACATAGACCATTGGTACGAGAAGCGATTTCATTACCATTAAATCATGAAAATTTCAATCAAGAAATATCATTTACAAAACAAATAGCCCAAGCATATGATTATAATCAATATAATCGACACATTAGTTAAAAATCAAGATTACTAATTGTTAGTGGAGTTGATCGGCCTATTTCCACAGTTTTTGCTTTTGGAGCGCGACGTTTCGGAAGCGGACTCTGCTTACGTCATCAGCCTTAGTCCTGAGAAAAATTGTTTTCGCACTTGAGTCGAATTCATATTTTATATATAATTTTTTCCCAAGCACTTGACTACTCTTAGAATCGAACTTGGTACCTTTCACTTACTAGTCTGAGTAATGAAATATATATATATATATATATATATATATATATATATATATATATATATATATATATATTTGTTAGAACTTATATATATGTTAAACTTTTTCGTGGTTACGCAGAAGTTTATTGCGCATGTTGCCCCGTAACTTATTGCGCATTATTGGAATCCATATGGGTTTCATTTCTACACTAGCTTGAATTTTCTGCTAGTGCGATGTGTGTGGCTTCTTTGAGTTTTCGACGAGTTCTGTTCTAGTCTTTTGCCACTATTTGTATGTTATCACATTGTGTAACAACCTTTTTTTTGTGGTTGTATTAAAAATACCTTAATTTAAGATCGTTCATTTATTTGGCGTAATGTTGGAAAGGTTTTTAATTATTAATATGCAGAATTGAGAAAGGCAACTTAATTTGCATTTCCTAGAACATATCTTTTGGGTCTAATATTACATAAATAGTTATGGTTCCCTTTCTTAAAAAATTGGATTTATATTATTGTATCCGCGCAACGCGTGAAAACTTTTAGGGGGAATACTCATTTGAGTTATTCTGAAAGCTTTTTTTTAATTCACTTAATGCTGAATGTTATAGCAGAAAGCATGATTTTTACCTAATTTTTTATATTTGGTGCCATCAGATTTTGATGGCACTTAGTTTGCACTCCTATTTCACTTATTTTGCAATTATTTTACTCATATCTTTTAATGCATACTTTTATATGGAATTTTTATAATAATTATCTTTAATGGCACTTATAAGTCAATAATTTACTATTCTATTATTTCAAATGGAAATTTTTACTTGAATTACATTTTACAACGCAAGTTCTACATACTTAAACTTCAAAGAAATTCAATAAATTTATGGACACAGTATATTAAGGATAAATAAGCAAGACATTGATCTCACCAAGTTCATCATTCTGCTTCATAGTTACCAGTTATAGTTTATGGACAGAACCGTTCAAAGGTAATGTTTTTATATAACTTTAGAATAGTATAAGACTTCTGATTTTTTTTACCTTTTCAATCAGATATTGAATGAACTTAAGTATATCATGTTATTTTATTTTCATTTTGATAAATTGTTTATTATTATTCCTTAACTAGGTTTTGTTGTTCCTATATATATATATATATATATATATATATATATATATATATATATATATAAAAGACAACATGGCGCTCGAGATTTTATCATTTTTTCATAATTTTTTAGGTAACATTTTTTTTTGAATTAAGTGAAAATAATTAAGCAGATGAGAAGCATGCAGTATTTCAGGTATGTTAATTAAACTCTAAATTAGAACTCTCCCTTATCTTCATCTACCGATTGAGCCGACGGCAGTATCGATTATTATTTGGTAATTTGTTATATTAATTAAAATCATTCGATCAATTACAAATTGTTTATTATATCATCGCTTTTGTGTTAATGTTATAAGTTGGCCCAGTTTTAGTGTTTATATACTTAGGCAGCCGATTTTAATGTTACAATTGGACGCGGTGGTCTTCGTTCCAGACATGTTCGGTGATGGTTGATTTTTCTGTTTCGCCCTTGTGGACGTCGTTCTTATGTTCCTGCGTTCTCACTTTGAGTGGTCTACCGCTCTCTCTTATGTATGCTCTGCCACATTCGCATGGTGGGTTGTATACACACTTCTTAGAATTCTGATCTTAATGGTATGGTTTGGTTTTGGTGAGTATTCCCCTTAGCGTTCTGGTCGATTTTAAGGGGAATACTCACCAAACCAAACCATACAATGTACTTTAAAAGTTAATTTTAAGTAAAATACAATTAATGATTATTAAATTGAACTTCTGTGCGTTCACTAAACCAATTGCTATAGTTATCTATTACTATTGCATACAGAAAATAAAAATTAACAATCAGTCACGTGTTGTCATGTGCGAAACCTTAGAGAATTGCGGGCTCACGTGATATTCACAAAAAGTTGACTGTGATCCTTCACTCTGTGTATAAAAATTATATATATATATATATATATATATATATATATATATATATATATATATCTATTACTATTGCATACAGAAAATAAAATTAACAATCAGTCACGTGTTGTCATGTGCGAAACCTTAGAGAATTGCGGGCTCACGTGATATTCACAAAAGTTGACTGTGATCCTTCACTCTGTGTATAAAATTATATATATATATATATATATATATATATATATATATATATATATATAAGTTCTAACAAATATATATATTGCATTACTCAGTGGCTCAGCGGTAAAGGTGTCAGACTAGTAAGTGAAAGGTGCCAAGCTCGAATCTGAGAGTAAAGTGCGTGGAAAAAAATTATATATAACATATGAATTCGACCCAAGTGCGAAAATAGTCCTTCTCAGGACTAAGTCTGATGATAGAAGCAGAGTCCTCTTCCGAAACGTCGCGCTCCTAAAGCAAAAACTGTGGAAATAGGCCGATCAACTCCACTAATAGGAAACCAATTATAAAAACACAAAACACTTATAATACAGAAGTACTAAGTATGTACCAAAAACATTTACACAGTTAACAGAGAACCCATAGAAAATAGATACATATCAATATTTTAGAAAAATATCAGAAAATGTAGCTCATATATTACAAATAATAAGTACAAAATTTCTTTCAAAACTAAGACGAATGTTGTTAAATGTTAATTTAATGCGAAAGATTCAACTAACGAGATTTTAAAGTCGGAGATTTATAAATTGAACTGGAAATTCTGTAATTCTGTTTATACTGGACAAACCATTAAGAACTTTAATAGTTTGATAAAAAGAACACTTTAGATGTTACAAATATAAACACACAGACAAATTAAATTATGCCCAACATTCAATAGTAAATAATGAGCTTATGACTTCACAAAGCAACATTAAATGTTGACATTTTTGTAATAAAAAAGACAAATTAGATGTTTTGGAATGATCCGAGATTTATAAACATAAACAGCAAGGACCTTTAAATACGAACAAATTGATCCTATAGACTCACCTTTAACAGATATTTTTAATACAGAATTATAATTTACGTTAAGTTTGTTGTTTTACCTTAATGATTTGTTGCCATACCTACTTATTTGTTATTTTACTTGTGTATTTTCTTCACATAATGATTCATGTATTGAAACGCGTAGACAATTAATTATACAGGGTGGGTGTCTACTGCGTGGACGTACGATTTCTCCTTAACTATGAGAGATATCAAAACCAATTTTGGTGTGGTAATACAGGATCATTGGACACATATTCTAAACATGTTTTGGTATATACAGGGGAACAAACTGGGAAATTTTTCGAAAACATGTAAAACTATGCAGAATGATTTAGTTACGCGAAATGTAATTTCTCATTGATTTCAAATGCAACACGCTGTATATTTTTTCACACTTCGATTCCCCGTGAATAGTAGATGCTAATTGATAATATGTTTCATAGCCATAAGACGGACCCTTTTTGAGATATTGACGCTTTATTTGAAAATATTGACATACAGAAGAACAAATAAAACAAAATCCAGAGAAAATAAGAAAATGCGAATGGCAAATCAATTCTTTAACTGTTAAGAAAACTTAATTAATAACTAAACAATAAAATAATTCTCTACACCTAAAAATAAGTTAAACAAGTAAACATAAACGAATAAAACCATAAATTCAAATTAAATGTTCAAAATGCTGACCACGCCTAGATAAACACTTTTCAATCCGCTCGGTAAGCGAAAGATTCACTCACAACAACATTAGATGCGAAATGGATTAAAACGCAGCTCTAATTATGTTTTTCATATCTTCGCTTGTGGTGGGAGGATGTTGGTAAACTTTTTCTTTAACGTAGCCCCAAAGGAAGAAATCAAGGGGCGTAAGATCCAGTGATCTGGCTGCCCAGTTTTACACATCATCTCGCCCTATCCACCTCATCGGATAACTTCTATCGAGATATTGCCTAACATTGATTGCATTTCACTTAAAGCTTGATGTTGCTCGATATGATAAGGATGCAATTAGTTTTTTTTAATAAAGCTGCGAACTATATTTCTATTTAGGTCTAGGTGTGTACTTAGCTCTCTGGTAATAATTTGCAGATTCTTTCATAAGAGATACCACAAGTTGAAACTCAATTTCTTCAATTGGGCTGGTTTTCGCGCTTGGGATAACACACACTTCTAGAATTTATAAATCTCTCAGCTACATTCATAAACGATTCTTTCTGCGACTGTCTTCTCTCTGGATATCTTTCACAGTACAAACGAGTAGCCAGAAAAGTATTTCTTTGAGCTACGCTGTAAATAAAGATCATATCGACCATTTCTCCTTTGGAAAAATTCATTTTATACAAAAATTGACAAAACGACAATCCAAAAACACACAAACTAATGGAACGATATTTTAATGATTATACAAACGTCAAAACAATAGATGCAATTGTTCCTCTTTATTACGAACGGCTAGCTTACCTGATTTTTGTTGAATTTTATTGTCACAGTAAATTTCTATTTTAGAATATTTTTAAGCAAGAGCGTCAGTATCTCAAGAAGGGTCCGTTTTATGGCTATGAAACCTGTTATCAATTAGTATCTACTTTTCACCGGGAATCGAAATGTGAAAAAATGTACAGGGTATTGCATTTGAAAAAATTGAGAAAAATTACATTTCGCGTAAGTTAATAATTCTGTATAGTTTTACATGTTTTCGAAAAATTTCCCAGTAGTCACACCAAAATTGGTTTTGATATCTCTAATAGTTGAGGAGGAACCCTCCATCCACGCATCAGACACCCACACTATATAAAAGAAATTGTAGAATTATATTGTATTTAAAACATTAGTACTATTAAATATGAGATTCCACGAAGGTTGAAGAATATAAATGATATAAAATTGTTTTTTTAAATCCGTTTTTCACGTGCTGCTAGTGCCATAAACTTGTTAATTACATAGAGCTTCGAACGAAAACCTTTTTTTTGAATCTGATGAGCTATTATAATAAACAATCTTGTATATTATTATAAAATATAACCCCCTACAGACAAGAGAATATGAAGCGTTACAAATATTTGTTAGCATATTCCCTACACTACACCAGATAGATAAATTTTAGACATGCTTAGTGCATGGTTTAATTTCAATACATTTTGTTTAAACTACAACAAAACATATTGCGTTTTATTTTATGCAAACTCTAATGAAAACTTACCGGAACTAACAACTTCGTCATATGCCACAGTTACTCCTATTAAACTTAATGTAAAGTTATTTGTTCTGCACACTAATAAAGATTTAAGCTGGAAATACTTAACTTAAACTCCTTAATAAATACTTGAATATCTACTGTTGATAAATTAGAGGTATTAAATAAATTATTGGACATAATTACGCGATATCTTATAATCACGCTCAACTACGCTCTAGATTGCCGTATTGAAAAATCTTTTCGTAGCCACCCAGTTCAGTTTAAGAAAAATAGTAAGATGTATTGTTGGTATAAGTAGATATGATTGCGTATTTTCAAAATTAAAGATGGTACCTCTTATATCTGTATAGTCCAAAAAAATAGTCTTACGTATTCACCAAAGAAATAAACATTTCCTGAAACGAAATAGTCCTATGCATAATTACAACACAAGATAAAAATCAGATTTTATAACACCCCTAAACAATTTAGAAAGGTATTAACTTTTACCAACAGCAGTCGTTGTAAAATTGTATTATAGGCCTGCCAGAAAACGAAACACTAAGATAACTTAGATCGTCAAAAAGTACTTTTAGACAATGCTGTGTATAGTATTGACGAATTTGTAAGCATTTGCTCTGCGTTGTGAAAGATCAATTCAAGATAAATTTGCAAATAATAATTGTATAGTATAATATGTAATCGCTTTGACATGACTAATGCAATGTATCTTGCCTAGGGCATCAAATAAATCTAAAACTAATATCTAAATTCGCATACTCATATTCAGAAACTTTACGTTTACGTTCTGCTTACTGACTTGGTAAATGCAATTACTGTAGCATCTACAAGTGAGGGTAGAGTACAATAACTAGATTAATATTAATGTTAACTTGAAAACAGTAGCATAAATAGATTATGATTCAGAAAACCGCATTAATGAACTGGATTAACCACAAATTAATTGGTAAGAGCTTATTTAAGTTATTTTTACTTTTAAATTCAGAAGTTTAACCGAACTAGTACTATAAAAAATTAATTTTATTATAATATTTCATTACTTTAAATAAATTATTAAATTTGTTAAATTAGTGTATCTTAAGTTTGTGTGTGTGGGTGTGTGTCTGCGTGCGCGTGTGTGCGTGTGTGTATGTGTGTGCGTGTGCCGTGCGCGTGTATGTGTGCGTATGCGTGTGCGTGTGCGTCTGCGTGTGCGTGTGCGTGTGCGTGTGCGTGTTCGTGTGCGTGTGCGTGTTATTGTGCGTGTGCGTGTGTGTGTGCGTGTGTGCGTGTGCGTGTGTGTGTGCGCGTGCGTGTGCGTGTGCGTATGCGTATGCGTGTGCGTGTGCTTGTGCGTGTGCGTGTGCATGCGCTGTGCGTGTGCGTGCGTGTGCGTGTGCGTGTGCTTGTGCGTGTTCGTGTGCTGTGCGTGTGTGCGTGGTGCGTGTCGTGTGCGTGTCGTGTGCTGGTGTGCGTGTGCGTGTGCGTGTGCGTGTGCTGTGCTTGTGCGTGTTCGTGTGCGTGTGCGTGTTGTGCGTGTGCGTGTGTGTGTGTGCGTGTGCATGTGCACGTGCGTGTGCGTGTTCGTGTTCGTGTGCGTGTGCGTGTGCGTGTGTGTGCGTGTGCGTGTGCGTGTGCGTGTGCGTGTGCGTGTGCGTGTGCGTGTGCGTGTGCGTGTGCGTGTGCATGTGCGTGTGCGTGTGCGTGTGTGTGCTTGTGCGTGTGCGTGTGTGTGTGCGTATAAAAGTTAACTATACAGATCACGTGTACACTATTATACTCATAACATTCTTTCTATTGCAGTGTGTGAATAAAGTGAAGTAAAAGTTAGTATTGTGGAAAATGTATGTTCCAAAATTCCTCATATGAGTTTATTAAATATTCAACTGAGTTAGCCGTTACTTGATAGATTTTTTTGTTTCTGTTGTTAAGAATTTATAAAAGAATTAAAAACCTATTTAAAATATAAAGCGTTAAAAGTTTTATAAAAGTGAAAGTAAACAAATTATGTAAAAATACGAGGCCCACAAGGCAAAGCTTCTAAGTTTAATAATGGAGAAGAACCAAGTTCTACCTGCTCGTTTAGTAAAAGATTAGAATATTTATTTTTATAAATTTCTATAAAGTTAATTTACGTGGTTTAGAGCAAGAACCACATCTAAATGCATGTACCCCTGATTTTTTATTTTTGTTAATTTTGCTTTTGTTATTTTTCATAATTTTTCCTAAAATGTTGTTGGTTTTAAATGCTAAGTTAATGTTATTCTTAGAAAAATGTTTAGATACTTTGTTGCATATTTTTCCTACATAGGTAACCGTTTTACAAGTATGGTTACTAGTCTGGTTTATACTCAGGTATATTAACTTATTGCTCTAGTAGGAGCAATTAAGAGAATTTTTTATTAAATTCTCTATAACTAGGGCTTGATATCCATTCTTGACTGCTATTTGTTTTATTATGTTAAGTTGTTTGTTTAAATTTTCTTCTGAAAAAGGTACATTTAAGAGAAGACGGACAAATAAATTAAATGCTGTCATTTTGGGCGTATATGGGTGGTTAGAAGACTTAATGATTGCTGGATCTAGAAAGGTAATGGAGTTATTCTCTTCAATTTCTATTATAAATTTAACGTGCTTGTGTAAGGAATTGATAAAGTTGAATTGTCTGTCAGTGCATGTAAAACAAGTTAAAACATCATCCACATATCTGTGCCAGTATGAGAAATGTTTGTATAACAGATGTGAACTAATTGGTATTCTAAATTATTCAGCTAATAAGGGACTTAACGGGTTCCCCATTATTAAGCCTTCATTGGACGTGTAAATTACATTATTAAACTCGAAATAATTGTGATCCAAACAAGCTGGAAGTGCATCCAAGATATCGTCTCCTGTTATTAAATTAACTTTATTTTTTGTCTTAACAACAGTAATAAAATTTTTTCTTATTGTAATATTTAATATTTAAACCAATATCTCTATAACTTCTTTAACTTGGATTTTAGTTTAAAGTATACGTCCGATGAAGACATAGTAATGGCCAGTTGACGGCGGCGAGTCGACGGTTTAGAACAAATCGCCACCGTCGACTCGCCGCCGCCAACTGGCCGTCGTCATCTTGTAGCGGGGATAACTCGCCGCCGTCATCTCGCCGCAGGCCAACTCGCCCCGGATGAAAGATGAAATAAACCAACTTGACAGACCATAGAGAATATCTTTTTTAATGTATTTCATACATTGCGGATTCCTGGGAGCATAAAAAATAAAAAAAATAATTTAAATAAGGACCGCCGAAATATTCATAGTAACCGGGTAATTAAAATTAAATTTAAGAAAGAGACGATTTCTTAAAAACTATGTGTGATCATTAAATTACGTTTATATCCAATCAACCAAGTCATTAGTTAAAGGATTAAGCTAATGATGAATTAATGTAATTTAGAAAGTTGGTAATGGAAGTATATATTAGATATATAAACATTTAAGTCAAGTGTTAGGAGTTGCGAAGAAGCGAATGCAGCTAAAATCAAAGCTCATAAGGTAATCGGAGCTATCAAGCAACGAGCTGCGACGACTTTAGAAAGCAGGTCACAAGTAATTAATTCTTGTACGGAAAGTTTGACACTCGCTTGTCAAGGAGCTTTACTGAGAAAGATGCTTTGAAGAGAGCTGTAAGAAGAAAACGAAACGAAGTTTTTACTGTTTGACAGTGGTCCAGATCCTGATAGAATTTTAATTTTTGGTAAGGATAGCGATCTCAACAGTTTCAAAGATTGTGACACTATTTTCGTGGACGGTACTTTTAAAATATCGCCTCCGTTATTTTGCCAAGTGTTTGTTATACTCATTAAGAAGCATGGTGGAGTACATCCAATGTTTTATGCATTACTACCCAACAAGCAGCATGCTACATATGAAAAACTTTTTCGGCCAATTAAGGATCTACAACCTGAACCTGAACCCGCTTCAGTTTTTTGAGATTTCGAATGGGAAATTTCAAAAAGTATCTCAGATGTGTTTCTGAACGTGCATATACAAGGATGCTTTTTCCATTTTGCGTAAAATATAAAAAACATCTGTGTTCATTGGGTCAATATAACACAAATGTAGAATTAGCCTTATTTGCGCGAATGATAACTGCGTTAGCATTTGTACCAGTTGCAGGCATCGATGACCTTGGAGATGTTATTCGAGAAGACCTACGTCTACTTTTAGGTTGGGTAGTAGATACCAACGTTGGTTGTCCTAACAGACGCGGTTAAGGTCGTCGTCGTACATTATTTG
The DNA here is from genome assembly GCA_036346205.1 of Vesta saturnalis. Taxonomy (NCBI): domain Eukaryota; kingdom Metazoa; phylum Arthropoda; class Insecta; order Coleoptera; family Lampyridae; genus Vesta; species Vesta saturnalis. Next base: position 939,329 of record JARFJB010000889.1, read on the forward strand.
CACCCGAAACATGGAACGTCTATATTAGGACCATACATATCCAAGATAGAACTAATAACTTCGCCGAAGGCTATTAAAATAGCCGCTTTAAATGTACAACTTAAGTCGATTGTATATTAAAGTGATCGATTTTAGTTATACTATAGGGCGACGTGTTTACTTCATATTTTTACGTATGCGATACATATGGCTAGTTGTCCCGCGGCGAGATGACCGCGGCCAGTTAGCAGCAGCGAGTCGACGGTAGCGAGTTGTCCGATCCCGGTGGAAAATGATACACATAAAATTAGTGTTCATTTATTTATATAAATGGATTAACTAAATCAATAGATAGTTTTATTTATACCGTCTGGGGTAAAATATACATAGTAATTAGAATAAAGGTGTATAAATGTATAATATGTAGGTATCACATAATGGCATTTAAATTCTTTAACATGTAACGAACTTTGAACAAGCTATAACGTAACATGCAATATTGACAAAAAACTCATCCAAAAAATACAATTCCATTTTATTGAACATTCAACTATCCAACGTAGAGGCTTGTGCAAAAAAAAGTTATTACTAAAACGGCCAATACAAAAACTTGGAAAATATTGTCAAGTTTCTGAAATGGCCGCTAGGGGGCGTAACTATAATCTTGAATCTAAAAAAGTGATGTTTCTATGAATTCTGATCTTTGATCTTTTTTGTTTGGCACTTTTTGACGTATCTTTAAAAATAAAGTGGTGGGGCGTATTCAAAGATTTCCTTAAATCACCCCCCGTATCTTTGAAATGGCTAATCCGATTTTAACAAACTTAGGCGCGTTTAAAAGAGCTTTTCTTGGGCTACAAATGTTAAAATGATTGAAGTTTTGTTAGTTTCATATGTCGTCGCTAGAGGGCTTTGTTCGACATTCCGATAGAAACGGTTAATTTTCGCAAAAAAATTAAATGCATTGGTATGAATTTTTTTCATGAACAAGTAGCTAAATGATGCTTAAACAAGCTCACTAAAACCGTATCTCGATATCTTGTTCCTAACCTAAAATATCGGCCAAAGAAAATACCTTAAATTTTTTTTTTTTTTTAACTATTTTTTCTGGAATTGTTTCTACTATGTAAGTTGTGGCCCTAAAAAGGACCGATTTAAAGGAGGAAGGTAAAAATCAACAAACCGTGATCAGCCATGTCAAAATAGTTTATATAGGAAGCTTTGTATTTCGGTTCACATAAGTTCAAATCTCCGTTATAGAATGTTTATCGCTGCGTTTATCTTTCCAATTATATTAGTGTTGTCCTCCTACGGCAATATCCTGCAAGAGTTTCCGTATTTTCAATAAGGTTTTGAATTATTTCGCTTAGGTTCTGGTCGACGGAACTACAAACTGCAAATTAAGTATTTGAGATTAAATGTAAGCACAGGAAAGGTGATTGACCATCTGTCTGTTATTAAAATTTGTTCATGTTACGTCAACGATTTATGTTTTATTTTATTTTTCTTTAGATTTCCAGAGTATCAACCGAACTGCTTTATACCTTTTGAAAGTGGATTGAATGCGATAAATAATCAGTTTTGAAAATTTATTATTAATCCTTTAATTTAAATAAGGTACCTGAAATAAAAAAATGGCACTTTAAAAAAGTATATTTCCGTTAACATGAGTCACTAAAGAGTACTTTAGGATTTACTGAGTACTGTAGGGTTATTTTGATGCACCGTGTTTGTGTAGTATTTTGACAACGTATGTGACGTGTTTTGAATGTAGATGAAGTGAATTTGCATGAAAATAATTTTTTTTGTGTATGCGTAATGCAAGCTGGTGTAATTGATACGCCACTGGAATTTAGTGAGGCATTGGTTATTGTGTGAAGGAATATTTGAATGCTGTAGATATATTTTCGTGTTGAAAGCGTTAAATTTGGTTGAGAAAAGTTTAAGTAAATATTTATTGATACGGCACTGATAAAACTACTGGTCTTTTTGCTATTTTATGGAGGCATTTGGACTAAGGAAATGGTTGTAGACGTGTGAGTGAGTGAGTTTACGATATATTGATTTCTTATTAAGGTGCAGTAAGGTATATGTATGCATAGTTTTGATTGTAGAAATTTTGTAATATGGTGCATTAATGGTATATCGATGCATGTTCAAGAATGAAGTTGATAGAATGTGAGGAAGTTCGCTAGATTTTGCGGAAATGGGATTCGCCCGCATGTGAGAATTGCATAAACAGTTGAAGAATAATCTGATTAACCTACAGTGTGAATGTAATTGCAATTGATGACTTATTCGGAAAGTTTTTAGTGAATTTACAAAGTAATTCAAGATGGCTACGTTTATTTCGCATCGTTAGCGTCTTCTTCCACGTTGGAACGTGCGACGCGGCAAAGAAACCAGTGAAATACTCAATTGTGATAGGTGAATTTTGATCTTAGCGCGAATTTATTGTGACGTATTGGCAATATGGCGAGCAAAAGGTATATAAGTTAGTGTCAAATTTGAGGAGTTAGTTGGTTAGAGGTTTTAGATAGTTCAATCGGAGGTTGAGTAAGGATCGCGCGCGCGTAATAACCATTAGAATGGTTAGTTTGGAAGTTTATTTGTGAAAATTATAGTCTAGCCGAGCATGTATAGCGACTGTATTAACCCATATCATATAGACATTCATAAATAAATAATTTAATATATTGTGAGTTGAAGGAAAACATTAGTGATTTTCTTCAAGAAATAAAAAGTGCTTAGGCAGGTTAGAAGTTAACACAGCAAACGTTTTGTTATTAGTGTTCAATTGTGGGACACGTGACCTAATATTATTATAAAGAAAACTGAAGGTAACCATTTAACTGACGGAAGTAAAAGTTTGCAAAATTTAGTTAAGTTATTGGTGAATCATCATTGGCATTGAATGTGCGCAATCGTTAGTAATACCAAATTGATTGTATAAAAGCAAATAATAACTTTAATGTGTATATGGAGGTAACCATTTTTCATTGTGGTAAACGTTTTGAAGGGCAAACATCATAGCATAAGGTGATGTGATGATAGGCTAAAGAGCCCCTATACCAGGTACGCGAGTGAACAAACCGTAGACACAGCGTTAGTGAGTACTACAGCCGAGTGAGTAGAGTGAATACGGCTACCTCTTGTGTTTTGTGCATAGTGCATGTAAGACTTTAAAAAGGATTACCGAAAGCCAATCATGTGGACTCCAACTACCGCACCGAAGAAGGATTAATTCATGTAATACATAAGAATTAGATTTAAATTTTATTGCACCAAGTTAAGTACGATTGTCTTTTAACTACATTTTTTTTGTTATTGTTGCGTTAATTACCGTATTACCGTATTGATGTGTTTGGTGGCAAACCACGCCAATGTATATTTACATTTACATGCGAATTTGTCAATAAATATATATATATATATATATATATATATATATATATATATATATATCCACTGTTCAATTTATTTTGTCACTTACTTGTGTCAATTGTGTGCCTAACTGAACACGAAATATTTTCGAATTTAAGGATCGGTTGTAAATTGCGTAATGAGCCAGATCGTTCACAAAATTTCATTTTAGCTTTGAAATACTAATGCAGAACACTACTAGAAAAGCACTTATTATTTTTTATTCAGCATAAATTACAGTTTTCAAGTATTAAAGTTTAAACCTATTAATGAATGTCTAAATACGATTTTAAAGATAAAGCAGTAATAAAATATAAAGATATAATTGATGATCCAAGTGCTCACAATAAGAAAGTATGTTTTCATCTTTTTTTTCTTCTGCTGCTGATAAATTTAGGAACTGGTTGAATTCCCCTCGTCCAAAATTTCATTTGTACAGAAGAAGTTTTTTCACAAATGCAGAAATAACAGATTTTGTTTTTATTAAATTCAGTTCATCACCTTGTATCTGAAGATTGCTTTCATTAAATTTTTGAAACAAGTCGGTCAAGTAAGTGATGTCACTTTTGGATTGAATTAAATTGGATAGTGAAGCATCATTTTTATCTTTCAGGGTTAAACCTATCTAATCCTATCTAAACAAGCACAACCAACGAACTTCATCAAACGATTAAATTCTTCATCGTTTTCAATACAAAGCTGTTTAAATCTGTCATTCAATGATTTGCTTCTGATTGTGTTGATAGCTTTATTTACATATTGTAATTAATTATGTAGGTTTGCACATAAATATTTGGCAACTAGATGCTGACGATGGATGATCCAGTGCACTGTGAATGCATTCCGCACCTCCTTCTTTAAATGTGCAAGAAAACCCCTGTAGCACCCTGCCATCGCTGGAGCACCATCTGTGACTACTAATAAGATAAGATAAGATAAGTTACTCAGACGTATTTCTTTTTCTTTAAAAACTCATCCAATGCATGAAATATTGATTCTCATTTAGTATCAGTTTGCAAATATTTAGTAAATAATAATTCTTGGCAAATTTGTTCTTCCGTTGTGAACCGCACGTCTGCTAAAAGTGAAGCTGCCAAAGTTGACTCACCAAGTTGAACATAAAACCTAGATGTTTTTAGATAGCCACGCAATGAATCTTCAACATCTTGCGCCATTTCATCAATTCTTCTTTCCACTGTATTGTTGCTCAACGAAATTTTCTTGATAATATCAAATGCTGGCTTATGTAGCACAGTAGGTATTACTTCGCTTATAGCCGGTATAATTAGTTCTTCACCAAAAGTATGAGGTTTTCCCAATTTGGCAATCATTAACGCTATATTGTAAGAAGCAAGCAAGCCATCGCCAACTTGTGCGGTTGCGGTTGAAAAGAGTTTTGCCAACGTCGGTTGTTTGATAAATTTTTCTTTTAGTGTTCGAAAATAAGATAAATCCATATCTTTTTTATCACCATGAATTTTAGTCAAACGTTCTTGTAGTCTGGAGGGCTTCATAGCTTCGTTTCAGAAAACTTTCTGGCAAATCAGGCACATGTATTGTTTACAGGGGACTCAATAAAGCCATATTTCAAATATTCAACATTATAATGCCTACATTTTTTTTTTGGTTGAGCCTTTATTATTTGTACAAAAACTAAAATTTTTATGAAGGTGTTCTTAATTAATTTTTTTTTGTAATTTTTTGAAATATTTTTGTAAAAAAGAAGCTAAAATAAATACTAATGAAATAAATAAACATGAATGTTATGCTCTCGGTCATGTACTCAATATTAGGTTAATTGCAAGCTTAAACAACCCTTTGACTTACTTTAAATTTACTAAAGGCGAATCCTCGTTAACTCGCACTCACTCACTGATTATTTTCCTTATTCACGTCTAACAGGTTTAACTGATGAACAACGACTGCTATTCATCAGCCAGAGAGTCGAACGTTAGGGTGGTTTGCCGCCTTTCTCTTTCTAGGAAATTTTAGGTAGTCGATGACAATACCGACACATCTGGGGTGCAAAAACGTTAACTAGAGAAAAACACTCAATTAAATAAAACTCTCCTAGTATTTTGCTTCCCCATTTTTTTAAATCTAACATGATATGAATTATAAAGCGCATATAATTATTACAAAATAAATAAATAATACTCACCAATTATAGTAGCACTATTTGTTAGTTAACTTTAACTAGTCACAATATCACAACAATCTAACTTAGAGTTATATTACGCCGTAACTTTCCCGTAAGATTTACCTGATTCATAACGTGCTCTAAAATCTATTGGTAGTACTACCAGTAGCCAGTACTGCCGCTGCCGTTCCAGGATTTGGTCTTGTGATCGACCAATCGCACGAGTGGCAGTGGCCCGCAACAATTCTCGTAGTGCTTACGTGTATTGAAACGGCAATTCAGTGGCACCACATGAATAGCAGTGTGCAATTGCACATACCTCAATGCAAGTGAGGGAGTATGCGGGAGCAGAGCCAACGTCCAGTACGTTGTTCAAACAAAAATTAAGCGTTATGAGCGGAATACATAAATCAATTTTTCTTAATGTTCTCTTCTTTCTTTTATGCTTTCACCGCCCCCTTATAATTATTCATCGCCCCCCAAATGCACCTGTGTCCATCACCGCCCCCTCTGGATCGCTGCAGCGCCCACCAGGGGGTGGTAGCGTCCACTTTGGGAATGACTGATCTAACAGAAGAAAATTGTATTCATTAAGAAACCTTGTTACAGAAACCTGAAGTACGAACGCTTGTGACTATAAAATCTTAGAAATTCAACAAAACTCTCATGTTTACAGGTATACGGAAACAATTATAATCTAGCTTTGTTGTGATTATACACAATTACCATCATGTAATTGTTGCGATACTCAACAATGAATGGACGACTTTTCCTGTGTTTGCAGCAGTCCGATTCGCCGTTAACAGTGTTTCGTGTACGGTTCATTTAAGAAATGCTTTTATAACTGCTTACAATTCAAAATTGGAAAATAAGGTTTTTTTAGTGCTATTTTATTCTAAGTACAGCGGATTGGGTTTTTTAAATCTATTTAAATATGTTTCGAGTCGTATCGTAATTCTTTAATACTAAATCATTTTTAATAATCTATGCTTGAATCAAATTAGACAAGAAGTACCAACTACTGTTGCCAACCTATATGTAAAACAGTATAAAAATTAACATCTAGGGTTTTAAATCGAAATTTACAAATATTTATCTTAGGATGAGGACGCATCTTATGAAACCACTTTCTTAATTATTATATTATTATTCTATAACTATACACTTAAATGTGTATAGATGTGGATTTATGTGTACAAATTAGTGGATATAATAGATGGTTGTTTAAAGCGGGTAAAATAAAATATTAGTTTCACTTACATTTTAAAGTAATTAACTACAAAAATTAAAATCACGTTATGAAAGTACACAATTTGTCCTGCTTTATTTTCTGTTGATATTTAATTTACAATAGTTGTCCGCCGACAACTGATAACTAAACATTAATTACCAACTGTATACAATTAAAAGAGTTACCTAGTTAAGATTAATGTTTATTTCAGAACAACACTATCATTTATATTCGCATAAGGTGTGATTTATTTAGTTTTCACCATATTTGAGGGATCTAAACTGTGTTAAAACCTTAGCCTAATAACTTTTTGCAAACAAAAACTTGTATAACTGGTTAGCTTTAAATTTTACCTTTCCTTTACGTAAAAATTATTATTCTTTGAACGTCAAGTTATTTCGAACTAAGCTGCAATAACTAAATTTCCTTCAAAACTTTCCAATTACTACTGCTCTTAAAGTAAATCCTATAACTCTCAAGTAATAAAATCAATTAATTTATTCATGAGGTTAGTACCCGTCGTTTGTGAATTATCTACAAATTCTTTCGACTTTGAAGTGTTTATTAATGCAAAAGAAAACGTGATTGTGGAAATAGGTATACTTAACTCAAGTTGAGAGACAACTAATGGCAGTTAATTTTGTTTCATATAAATGCATTTTGCATTCTACGTACAATACATTTGGTTAAACATTAAACTAAAATCAGCTTGTCTTATCTTAAGGTTACGCATTACAAATGTATAGTTTGATTCAAGCTATTTGGTTTTCCACCTGGTAAGTAACTACCACTACCTTTATTCACTAAATAATTTTACAAAAAGTCAATGGGTGATGTCGGGTTGACTACAGCAATTTTCATTTTTGATTTACATTTCCAGGTCTGGGTTTAGTATTTGGTTCATATAGAATTAAGAAAAAGAATCTATATGGAGTAAATAAATAGAATACTTTTTAGTGCAATGTTATTAATATGGAATATCTATATATATATATATATATATATATATATATATATATATATATATGTTTAAATTCTCTTTACAATGGTACCAAATAAGTTATTATTATTTTGGCAATTATAGTCACAATATTTTTTTAAAGTTTGTTTTCTGTATTCCTATAAATACGAACAAAAACAACAAAATTGGAACAGTAGTCTTGGGAAACAAATGAAAAACAATTGTCAATATTAGAGCATTGTTTGTGACAGTTAAATTATTGTTCAGTGCTCGTAATATTACCTGTCACAATGCAAGCAAATAATAATTACACAAATGATGAAAAAATGGATATGTTAAGAGTTTTTATTCGGTGCAATGATAATACGCTGGAGGCAAGTGCAATGTATTTAAATTTGTATCCCGAGCGACGACAACCACATCCTCGAATTGTTACTA
>JARFJB010000889.1:952500-1022500 GCA_036346205.1 Vesta saturnalis
ATTTTTCCAATCTTACGTCAACTCGCTAGTATAACAGTCAGCGGTGATGATGATAGAGATTTGCCGAAACACCAAGATCTAGTAGACGACGAGATAGTATCAACACTGCCTGTTTTATATAGTAAGAAAGGTACTGATGTCTTTCGTATACTGAATACGAGCGGTGATGTATTTTGGGATAAAAGGGGTACTGTCACAATAAAAGGTGAGATCATTTCTCATTCCAACATTATCGATCTGGTTCATAAAATGTTAAGACAGCGAAAAACTACAAATCCAGACGGTTGGCCACAGTTTACGACGTACATTAAAGGAATTACCACGAAGGTTTATCGGAAATACTCGATGACGTGATACTACTGTATCACCTAATATTGAACTGAGCCTCACAACTATAGGTCAGAATTACGATGCCGATAGTGAATCGAGAGAAACCCTGCGAAGATCCTTTCGAAGAAGAAGACTTTCGCTAGATTGGGATACGTGAAGAACATAACATGGATGCTTTATACTATGACCCAGAGCATCCCGCCGGGTTTGCGTGTATAACACCTCTAGTTAATGCTGTAAAGGGTAGATATGGTGAAGTGAAAAAATGTCTGAAGACTCAGGAGGCTTATACGGTTCATAAACCAGAAAAAAGTTTCCGCGAAATAAATATATTGTAAGCAACATTTACGAACTGTGGCAAGCGGATCTTTGCGATATGCGAACTTTAAGTAAACACAATAGTGGATACAACTACATACTAACGGTTATTGATCTGTTTAGCAAGAGGGCCTGGGCGAGAGTTCTTAAAACGAAGACAGCCGCATCTGTAATTGAAGCATTCACTGATATTTTTAAGGAAAGTGTTAATCACATGCAAATTTACAGACGGATACAGGCAAGGAGTTTTGTGGCGGTCAGTGTACAAAAGTTTTTTAACAAACAAAATATCAATTTCTATGTAACAAATAACCCTGCTGTAAAAGTATCGGTAGTGATGTACTCCAAAAACGTGTGACTGCTTGCAACAATAGCCTTCATTCAAGTATAAAGATTACCCTCGCGGCTGTAAGCGATGAAAACATTTTGGAAGTGTGGAATAACCTGTACGCGAAAGGCGCATCACGTCATCCTAAATGTAAAGCCGGTGAACATGGTAGAATCGCCAGAACTAAGTACACCTTTGAGAAGGGATATGAAACGAACTGGAGTGAGGAAGTGTTTACAATTAGTGCAGTTATAAAAAAAGGCCTCCAGTTTATCGCATAAGCGATCTTAATAACGATCCTGCTGTGGGTACCTTTTACGAGGAGGAATTGCAAGTTGTTATGGTTGATAAAGACTCCCTATTCAAAGTCGATAAGATTTTAGCAGAGAAGGTCCGCGGACGATATAAACAATACCTGGTCAAATGGCGTAGATACGGTGACAAATTTAATAGCTAGGTGTTAGCTTCGCAGCTGAGAGATACATAAAATGGAGTTTTATTTTACCTTATTAAATAGTTCCATGACGTATTTTCCCGACAATATGACGTCAAGTTTTATTACACGACTGCCAAAACGAATAAGATTAATAGGCTCATGGGTTGTAGGCATTTGGGAAATTCAGCACCCTTGTTCTTTTGCAGCTGTAAGAGGATGTGTTTTAGAGATTATATTAAAAAAGGCTGCACCACATTTCCAACACGACAAAGAGAAAGCCATTTATTGAGGACGAATGGTACGTATTACGTTTAGCCTCGGGGAATTATGCCAACATCGAAGAAAATACTAACGAGCTAAATAACCACCAGCTAATAAGTAAATTGCTAGCAATCGAGTGTCATAATCTAACTAAGCGCGTCACTACGAAATTAAAAGCCACCCTCTCCCTATTCGGATTCTCACAACGTTTAGCCTTACAGTTAGGTTATCAACAACATTATGTAAATGAGGCCGGCAATGGTATCGGCTGTATCTACAGAGGCGCAGCACATCAACGTGGTCACGGAATAGGAAGCTGAATAGGTGGTATATTTAGAAGTATAATACCGTTATTTAAGTCTGGTGCAAAGACCATTGGAAGAGAAGCTCTCAGAACAGGTGCTAATATTCTTGGTAACGTCATAGAGGATCGACCTGTTAAAGAATCGTTTAAATCGATAAAATGACGGTGGGTTCGGGCTGTAAAAGAGTACGTCTGGCTGATAATAACCAGTCTCTACCGAGAGCTGTTGCTGCTAAGAAGAAAAAACCTACTTACGACGATATATTTTCACGATAATGGCTTTTCTAAATGCGCAATTGGATGCATTCGTTTTTCTCACACTGGAAGTTTACTTAAATCAGAAGACGGTGTCACAACCAAACACCTACGCCTACCGCTCATATATTGAAACCTTGCTAAATTATGCACAGGAGGCCAAAAGTTCACATCTAGGTTGTACCTTACGGCACAATGATACTGCCGGACAGATGAATACACTAGGGCCCGCAAATAATGGTTTCTCGAAACGTGAAGTACTTGCAGCGACCAGGAAACAAATCGAGATGATTGGTCTCGTGCACTCGGATTTGTTTAATCAGGAAAAGTTTCCCATAAGTGGTGTTGAGTTAGAGGCTAAATTTGTACGATCAAGAGATACCTTAAGTCTAATGGCGGTAGAGCACAGTTCAACTTACAAGACGCGAATTATGGACTTATGGACGCTAGTTTACTGGTGAAACGTATGAGAATCAACCCCACCGTTCTAATTGCACACGCTAAAGCTTTAGAAGCTACTGCGACAAAATATGCTGTTACAAGAACTGATGTAAAAGTGTTAACTATACATACAGGCATACAGCGAAAATCATTGGATAATATTGTTAAAATCATCAAACCAGGCGCATTTGTCCAAATCTTAGGTACAGTAAAAAACCTACACTCGGTTAGGCTTACATATATTGGTCGAGACACGATGCATCAAGTTCCCAAATAATCAGTTAGTTGTATTTGGATTTTGAAATTCCAATGGCATACATATATCTAATCTTTGTGCGCATTAATTAATATGCGCTATTTTATTATTGTAAAATGCAATATTAGTCGCATGTTCATCCTAAGAAGAGTACGACAAAAATACAGATATCGAGACCACTAAAGTTAAATCTCGCATGTACGTTTGACATTGAGCTGAACTGAAATCTGTATTTCAATTTTATGCAAATCATTGTTTATTTTATTAGTAGCTAATTATGCATTGAATACGGTTCCAACCCGACGGGGAACGACAACAATGTGCTAGGGTCAGAATTAGTAGCTCTGGACACTTTTTATTTCTGAGTATTCATAAAACAAAAAGTGTATTGGGTTACCAATAAATATAATTGTGAGAACAGTTGAATGAAGGGCGCAATAACATATAATTATTATATCATCGCAATTATTCTACTCGTATTAGTACTCGTACTCGTACTGCTACACATCCAAACCGCACTAGGCGTCGTGTATGCTTACCGATATAAGCGAGTTTCCAAGCCAGCTACAGTGAAAATGGGCGTGGTCGATATAGAGAGTAAAATGGTTGAAGGGCAGTTTCAAACACCTTACACTTACCATAAATCTACAACTCACAAAGCTCAGACCGGCAAAAATTGTCTTAGGCGGGATGTTAAATTAATACTATCTGACTGTGGAAGACAGGATTGAAGCCTACTCAGTAAAACCAATCACCATTCAAATTCAATCACACTTAAAATAAATTGATCCAAAAGCTTAAGAAAACTCTGAAATACACAGGTCGTAACTTATTGAATACACCCTGTACAAATGAAAATTCCCAAATCGTAAAACGTTAATTTGAATACTTTCTAACTATCCCTCGGATACCTGTAAATTTATATTTCTAACGGTTATAAAACTTTGAATTAAATAAGTATTCCCAGTTTAGGGAATTCTAAATAAAATAAACGAAATCGGTTTAATAACAAATTGTTATATCAACAAAATGTACGTTGATTGCTGAATAATTCAAACATAGAGCGGTTAGTTCAGACTTTAATCAACGATTTGATATGTTGAAAATGAACATACCTGATTGGATTTTGGGTCCCTTTTCAAGTACAAATACAGAAGAATCTCCACAGTTACAAAAAGAACTGATGGAAGTAACTACAAATGATGAATTGAAATTTAAATTCAAAAGCGGCTACCAACAATTCTGGCTGATCCTGGAATATGGCTGAAAGTTTTTAATCGCATTTCCTTCATCATATTTAGTGAAACGTGGATCCAGTGCGGTAACCAATTTATTAACAAAAAAAAACCGATTGCAAATAGTCAATCGCGGTGATTTAACATTACTGCGGACGAAAATAGAGCCGAGGATTACTAAATTGGTAGCAGCACACCAGGTTCATCCTTCTCATTAAGATGATTTTAAATGTTTTAACTTTTTTTGTATTACTTTTCTATTCTGAGTTCAATAAATAGTTTCATAATTTTCAATGTTTCTAATTTACACCTTTCTTTACTGTATTTTACGAACAAGGTAGAAACATTACTACATATATCTTTCTGTTTAATTGCTATTAAAATCTAAAAAAATTCAATTTCCAGAGGGTGCTAAGCAATATTTTTTCTGAAAAGGAGGCGGTAGGCAAAATAAGTTTGGGAACAACTGCGTTAGATTACAAGCAATTGATGAAAACGCAGATAGGTAACTGAAATAAATGTAAGGAACGAAAAATACGTAGAGCAAGTTTAGTTCTGTTTCCAAAATCTTATCTACCTGAATTAAAAATTCTAAAAAGACTACTAATTCATCACTGGTTCCAACAAAATTCAATAGCTACCTGGAGCTACTTTGAAAATTCAATACTGTCATTACATTTTGTTTTATTTTATTACACGTTCACAACGCAAACTCATGTAAAAAGAAATATTACCTTTTTCTCTAAGCACCTAAATAAGACGAAGTACTGCATACTAGGAAACAAACGAAAATAAGTGATTATTGGTTGCAGAAACCACTACAAACAAAAAATAGTTATAGCACTTTATCAGAAGAAAATGAAGGAAGCAAAGAAAGAGACCAATAAGATAACATACAATATGTGCTTAAGCCGCCTCCAATCAATCTATGTACAAGATATGTGTAATTAATCACAAATAATATATACTGTTAAAACCATCAGTCATTAAGTCCAAGTTTTTGAGGACGAACACATTAAAACATTAACTAAAGAGCTCGATAGCAGAAATACACAATACCATACATTTAGGACAAAAAGCATGAAAACCTTTAGATTTGTCTTGAAAGGATTTCACTACGGTACAGATATCGAAGCCATAAAAATTAGCTTTGCAGAATAAGGCCACTAAATAGTGAACATGCACAACATAAAGCATAGTATTACAAAAAAGCCACAACCAATGTTTTACATTGACATTAGTAGGCAAGCTAGAAAACAGTATTATTGAATGTGAACCGCCCCATTTTTTTTTATGATTGTGGACCTGAACAGGCTAAATTTGGCCTATCGTGCTAAAACACTCAGGAACACTTAGGAGGATGGATAGAGCGATAATGATTTACCAATAGATGCCTATGGACAGCTACCTTAAATTTTCTCATATCATAAGTGAGAGGAAAACAGGAACTAGGGAGATCATTCCAGAGTTTAGAATCCGTGTAGAAAAGTGTGGATTGCGCCAGTTTGGTACATGTGGAGATTTGTACTACATACTGATGACATGAATGAGCGAACCGAGTGTTTTACTCAAAGATAGCCCGAGATGGTATCAAAGCACAATTGCCGTTGTAATAGCGATAATACAAAGAAAAAACTGAAACCATCCTTCTATGCTCAAGGGACTGTATGTGAGAAGTTAAGAACGGGCCATTTATAAACCTAATCGCTCTCTTTTGAATACGATCAACGATATCGAGAGCGTATTGGGGAGCACTAACCCAGAGGTGAGAATCATATTCCAGATGAGGCTGAATTTGGGCCTTATACAGCAGAAGGAGTTGTCGAGAGGTTAAGTACTGCTTAGATCTGCACAAAAAGCCTATTTTACGAGCAGCTGTTTTAGTATCTGACAGAAGATGGTCAACCCATGAGAGATTGGAAGATATAGTCGTACCCAACAGAGTAATAGAGTCTGAAAATTTAAGAACTGAGCCATTCATGCTAACAACAGGAAATGATCGATCTTTTTTGGCAGACACAAGGCAACACTGAGCTTTGTTAGCATTAAATTTAACTAGATTGTTGCTTCCCCATTCGAGAATACGTTGAATGTCTTTGTTGATTGAATTTGCCATTCATTTCAGCTTTAATTTCTTGATTTGACATAGAAGGTGAATTGTCACTATGAGCAGACTGAGATGAACTACAGTAAAGAGTGCTATCGTCAACAAAGCAATGGATGGGTGAGTTGTCGAAGAAATAAGGTCATTTATGTACAGCAGAAAAAGTGTAGGCGCTATAACGGATTCCTGTGGTACGCCTGCGTTAATGTTAACTTCTTTTGAAAAAAGCCTTCAACTACGATACATATTCGTCTTTTATCAAGGTAACTAGAAACCCAGTTGATGCGCGTATCATTTAACCCAAACGAGATGAGTTTGGCAAGTAAACACTTATGCCAAACTTGGTCAAATGCCTTTTAGATATCTAAAGCGACTACAACTGTTTCACCCGACTGCTCTACTGTATTGTTTCAAACTTGGGTCACATATCAAAGAAGATCACCTGTTGAACGACTTTGCCTAAACCCATATTGGTGGTCACTAAGGAGTTTGTTAGTTTAAAGGAACGTGAGAAGTTGCTGATTAATGGCTTTTTCCATGATTTTAGACAAAATGGAAGTGATTTCAATTTATCGGTAGATTTAGGGATCAGTCTTATCGCCTATTTTGGAAATAGGTTGAACATTTACTAACTTCCATGATGAAGGGAATTCCCCAGAAGACATAGAGATCGTATAGAGTTTAGATAGAACTGGTACTAGTTCGGGTGAACATTTCTTTAAGACAATAGCTGGGATACCGTCTGGGCCAGTCGCCTTATTGAGATCAAGAGCTTGTACCGAAAATAAATTGGTTTCGTAGCGTATGAAGAAGAGTTGACCAGGAGCACATCTTTTACAGAATCATTGAGACACGAGTGTGATGCAAACAAATCCACAAAAACATTGACTTTGTCTACAGACTCAGCAACTACCCATCCGTCAATAGATGTGAGGGGGGGAAATGAAGATGTTCCAAAGTTTTTACTAATGGCCAAAATTTACGACTGCCTAAAGGACATGTAGCTAGTTCATTGCATTTTCGTTGTTCGAACAACTTAGTAGTTTTAGTGATGTCAGTTTTGCAGCTATTTCTAGCACCAATGTATTCTACATGACTGTCGACCGATTTATTAGATTTCCATTTAATGTAATAGTTATTTTTTAAAAATATTGCATCAGCACAAGCCTTATTGGAACAGGGTTGGGAACGTGAATGACCTATACGGTACTGTTTTTTACGAATGTATAACTGCATTCCCACGAGGATGACTTCAGATATTCAAAGAGCGAAGTCCGAAGAAGAGGACGACTTAAAACAAAATTCACGCCATGGAATGGTTGCAAAGAAACCCCGTAAATCACTCAATCGAGCTGACTTAAAACACCACAAGGTTCTATCGGTTTTGTGAACAACAGTGGAATTAGGTACAGTAGAAATGATTTCTATAAGACAATTATAGTCGGAAAGACCCAAATGCGAAAGAACGGAAGTTTTATAAACAAGAGGGTTTGATGTAAGAAAGAGAACTAGAAGATGTGGAGTATGGTTAGGGTTATCAAAGATTCTTGTGGGTTCAGAAATCATTTGTGTGAGATCACATGAAATAGCAAATGCTTCTACACTATCACCAGTAGGATTTGTAGTAGATGAAAACTGAAGCCAATTAGAGTTATGAACATTGAAATCGCCTACAAATGAGATAGCAATTCTGTCCTTGACGTAGGCACATACGACTCCTTTATATCGAAAGTTAGAGTGAAGGTGGTATTGAGGAAATTGCAAGTCGGGTGACTCGTAGCCTTCAGAGGAGACTTGTGTTTCAGATAGAAACAAAATATCAGGTTGTAATTGTTCAAGATGTTGGTGAATAGCATTAAGATTAGACCTGATACCGCGGATGTTGCAGTAGTGAATCAGAAAGTTGATACTTTCGATCACCGTGGTCGCTTGGGCCCTGCCCTCTCGGACATACGAATGGGGCAGGATTTTACGTCCGGAATTTATTACCCTAGAAACCACAGCCATCTTATTTTTTAATTTGGGAGTTTTAATCCGATAGGAAGACAGTGAGGGCGAGAAGGAAGAATAAGGATGAGAGTAGATTAAGGATGAAGGATAAGGTAACTGGCAGCCCTTACCGAGCTCAGAGACCCAGTATTAAGGAGCCCATGGTAAGGGTGGTGGTACCTCCCCGGCTGGCAAAAGAGTAGTCCTTAAATGCACCAGATGCCAGGTCTATGGTTGCACAAAAATATTCAGATTCGTTAAATGCGTAGGTCAACATTAAATAAAGGTTTTCACTCGCAAAACACGAGATGACAAAGTAAAATGCGCCTATAATAGCGGTAACCATCGTACCAATTACAGTGGGTGCATGTGCTCAAACAACTCCAACAAAAAGTATACCCTGCCGTAAGGGTCTCTTTCCTCCACCCATAGACACAACTTACATCAACCCAATATATCCAGCCAGGAATGACTTGCGTGCAAATAGCCAACAATAATAGGACACAAAATAATCTAGCAATACCAATAATCAATCAACCTGCCAACAATACGAGGAACCTCGAAGAAATGATGAACAAGCTCACGTAACAAATGAGTACAATGCTCAACTTACTTAATATTGTCATAACCATAATAGCAGAACATCAAAAATACAAAATAGCTATCTGGAATGTGAATGGTCTTCAGCAACCTGCCAAAGAACTTAAAACATTCTTGCATGCTCAAAGCGCAGACGTCATGATGATCCCTGAGACGCATTATACAGACAAGCATTAACTGTGGATTCCAAAATGCAAATTATACCATACAAAACACCCAAGCGACAAAGCACATGGAGTAACTGCCATCATTATACGAGATAGTATAAGACATTATGAAAGAGAAGAATTTATTAAGGATTATATACAAGCCGCCACTGTTACTACTGGAGGGGAGCTTGGACTAATAACTGTGTCTGCTATCTACCGTCCATCTAAACACCTCAATAAAAAAGAGCGCTTTGAAGGATTCTTGTAAACATTAGGAAACACATTTTACCAGCCGCAACGCAGAACGTCCAACATGGGGTTCAAGGTTGACAACTCCAAAAGGGAGAGAACTTCTCCAAGCAATAAAATCAAATAATTTGCAACATTTATCTACTGGCGAACCAACGTATTGGCCGTCGGATAGGAACAAAATTCCTGATACTACAGACTTCTGTATTACGAAAGGAATTGACACTTAGAAATGTAAAGCAAAAACCTGCTTCGATTTGACATCAGACCACTATGTAGTAATGCTAACCGTTCGTTAATAGATCTTGGATAAAGAAAAACAACCCTCCTTGTACACAAATAGAACAGATTGGGATGCATTTAGGGCAAAATTAGGCTAGACCAACCGTTAAAGACCGAAGTGGACAGAAACAGCGGTGGAATATCCAACAAAGAATATTCAAGAGGCTTCATTGTTTGCTACACCTACTTTCATAACGATAAAATCTTAGAAGACACCTGCGGAAACAATGGCAAATAACCAGAACTGCGGAAAACAAAAGAAAGTTAAATAAATTCATTAAAGAACTGAAAGACTTGATTCAAAAAGAACAAAACCAAGGTATTCAAGAATACATAGAGAGCCTTACGCTAACAGAAGCATCGGCATACTCTCTCTGGAAAGCTACAAGAAGGCTGGAAAGACTCCAACAACACCATCCTCCAATTAAAAAGGAGCGTAATGCCTAGGCCAGAAACGATAAAGAAGAAGCTGAAACAGTGAAGCCTTTTCGAAACATCTAGAAAACGTATTCAAACCTTTCCCTTTAGTGCTGTCTACCGAAGCGTATAACGAGATACTAGGCTTCTTAGATGTTCCATTCCAAATGGAATTACAGCAGTGTAAAGTTAAAATCACACAAATAAAAAAGGTCACAATGAAAGAAATAAATATAAAAAAGGCGCCAGGATTTGACCTCATTTCTAGTAAAACATTACGAGAACTGCCTGAAAAACACTACAAACTAATAACCTTCATATTTATTGCAACACTGAGGTTAAACTACTTCCGCAGCACTTTGAAAACGGCTCAAATCGTTATGGACCTCAAACCAGTAAAAAGCCAGAAGATGTCTCTTCCTACACGCCCATAAGCTTATTACCAATGCTCTACAAAGTCTTTGAGAAGTTATATGTCAATCGACTTAACATAATAACAGTTGAAAGAGAAATAATGCCGAACCATCAATTTGAATTCCGCAATAAACATGGAACAATAAAACAAGTTGGTAAACTAAACCAAATTAATAAAGATCTAAACGCCAAAAGATACTGCTCCGCAGCTTTCGTCGACATATTATCTCAAGCTTTCGATAAGGTATTGCACAGTCAAACTAAAGAAGCTCCTTCCTCATTTCCACTATCACTTACTTAAATCATACCTAACACACAGACACTTCCTAGTGGAGCAGGGCAGTGAATACACCGACTTATATCGGATACATTCAGGAGTTCCTCAGATCAGCGTCTTTGGCGCAGCTTTGTATCTCCTGTACACGGCAGACCTATCAACAACAAGAACTACAACGGTAGCAACGTGTGCAGATGACACTGCATTTCTGACGTCCCACACTGACCCAACATCTGCTTCAAGAAACCTTCAAATAAACCTAAATAAAATTCAGCATTGGCTTAAAATATGGCGCATTAAGGTTAATGAAACTAAGTCCACGCATGTTACATTTACATTACCCTCTTGCGAAGGTTAACAACTGCTAATTTCCGCAAATCTATTGTAACGGTATAAACGGGTGGTAGAACGGGATTACAGATAAAATTGGCCTTTATGCACCGACCAGTCAGCGTATGGGAGTGGGTAAGATGTTGATAAATTTTGCACATCCAGAATAGTAAATCGTACGTAAATCAAAGTAGGGGAGAAGACGTAATCAGATCGGTTAAGGGCGCCAGAATGTTTGGTAGTCAAAATAAGGGACGTCGTGCCAAAATTACGGATACATAGCGTGTCTAAACATACAAAAACATACGCCTACCTACCCGCAATCAATCCTTGGTATCCTCGACAGCAACTCAGCAAACCACCTGAAATAGGGCTTCAAAATAGCACTACACGCCTGACAAATAAAAGCGTGTTAATCACTCAATAATGTTACGTTACGTTACTACACCTCAGTGTAAATAATTAGGCATAATATAATAATCTTAACAAAACAAAACAAAAAAATCACCCTTAATGGATGCACTCTAAATGAATTCATAGTCAACTAGAAGTGGAATAAAACACTGAATATCATTAACGCTATCACTCACTAAAGAAACTGTAACTTCGTTACGTTAAAACTTAAGCTCCTAAATTACCGGTAAATTTGCAATTTAAAAAAAAACTTTTATGTAACACAAAAGGGGTTTTCACAGAATTAAAACAAATTTATGATACCTACACAAAGCTATAATAAATTAAAAAAAATAATATAAATGTTAACATACCATAATGCGTATATAAAAAAAAATAACAAATGCTTAATTGGCGACGGGAGGTCTGGCCAGAATTCTGCGTAACGCCGTTCTAAATCGCTTAACCTAAATATTTCGTGGATTATTAAACCACACTACTTCAGGGTCAATTGCCCTTTAATACAAAAATGAAGAGTGTGAAGGCGGAGCGTCAGAATTATGATTACTTACAATAATTAAACCAAAGCAACAACTTAATTTAAAAAGGTAACCGACTCCGCTTTCAAACCTTCGTTAACAAAGAAAATAATTTAAGGCACACACGCAAAAGTTAGCACCTCTTCTGTGTTACCACAATCGAAAATGAACCCGATGACCAACTACTGCTATTACGGATACGGAATCTCCCTAGTCTGACACAAGACGATGAGTGATAATGTTGACTATTTCTTTTTTTTTCAAACGGTTCCTTGATTGAATCTCGGTAAAGTGTTACTGCGTTAATTAAAAACTTCTTTTAAAATAATGAATTGTGCGCTCAACTTGCTCGATAACTTTTATTTTTTAAATAGTTTTCTTTACACTACCAATCCCAAAAGGTTACTAACTTTATTTATATAAATCTAGTTTTAATATTCTGCGAAAGTTTCTTTGTACTTCAACACACCCTGCACGGCAATTAAGTGGCACTCCAAGAACGTTAATTGTCGATGATTTCAAACCTCATTCCTTAAATTACGGAATAGTAATTCACAAACAAAAAAACTTAAGCTCGAAACACACCATCCTGAAAAGTCGTGACACACGTAAAACGAATTCATCCATACAGCTCAACTCAACAGCAAAAATTTGACGGTAAATCGCTAGAAAATCGTGATCCTATCACACTATCGGCATATTTTTGGACCGCCACCTTACGTGGAAACATCATGCAGTACTCGTCTAAAGATTACCCCCCCCCCCCACCTATATTTGAACCATAAAACTGAAATTAACAGAATTTTGGGAAACCGAACTAAGGCACATATACAACGTTTTTGATGGTATGCAGGTATGTAA
The DNA here is from genome assembly GCA_036346205.1 of Vesta saturnalis. Classification (NCBI taxonomy): domain Eukaryota; kingdom Metazoa; phylum Arthropoda; class Insecta; order Coleoptera; family Lampyridae; genus Vesta; species Vesta saturnalis. The sequence continues at coordinate 965,269 of JARFJB010000889.1, forward strand.
TCATTAAAAATGACAGACCATTTTGCCATTTTGTAAAATAAATAAAATATTTTTAAATGGGATTATATAGTAATGCTTCATTTGAAAGCTCGTTTCAAGTCCTTTTCAACAACATCAACTACATTAAAATATAACTACCAGTTTATGAGTTTCAACCCACAAACCTCAAAACATTAATTCGCGTTTTTGAGTTGAAGCTCATGAGTCAGTAGTAACATTTTAATGCTGTTGATGTCGTTGAAAAGGACTTAGAATAAACTTTCAAATGAGGTATTACCTTCTATATGATCCCATTTAAAATTATTTTACAAAATGTCGGCTATTTTATAAAATAATTTTAAATAGTATCATATGACAAGTAATACCTCATTTGAAAGCTCATTTCAAGCCCTTTTCAACGAAATCAACAACATTAAAATAGTACTGCTGATTTATGAGTTTCAACCCAAAAACCTCAAAACATTTATTGGTGTTTTTGGGTTGAAACTGATGAAGTGATGAATCAGTTGTAACATTTTAATTTTTAATGATCACGTAACTAAATACCATCAAAACGTTGTACATGTGTGTTAGTTCTCAAAATTATGTTCATTTCAGTTTTATGGTACACATAATAGGTTGGGGGGGGGGGGGGGGACTTTAGAACGGTACTGTATATTTACCAAACGTAAGCAGCTTGGACTTAAACTAAGCCATATATACTGGCTTATTGTCTGCAAATCAAGAATATCCTTGGATAAGAAAATACTGTTTTACCAATATGGACTTATGGAGTTCAGTTTTGGGGTACTGCTAATGACGCCAACATTCCATCCTGCAAATATTTCAGAATAAGGTCTTGCATGTCTTCGTTGACGCACCTTATTACGTTTCCAACGAAGTGATTCTACTCAACATTTCTGGAATCTGTCCAGAAAGCCATACATCGACTCAGTGCGAAATACAGTGAAAGAGTGTCCGTGTATCCTAATGCGTTGGCTAATGGGCTAAACGTGCATGAAGCCAATGAGGTGCGTAGGGTAGGCTAAAACGCCTGCCACCATCAGACCTAACTATAGTACCCAAATAAACTTGACTACATAGACAAATATACTCTAGGTTAGACAATTTTAAAGATCACTCAATGGAATGATACTCTACATGTCACCACTTTCTTGTCAAATCTAACGCTTATTGTCATTTGGGCAGATTGAGAGTTATTAAAAACCTTACGTATTTTAAAAGCTCAATTATATTCCTTGCATGACGTTTTACTTCATTCAATCATAACCTAGTTAGTTTATATTTAATTTTTACGATTTAAATTTTGTTCAATTTCATTTTAAATAAATTTTTGTACAATTTATTATTTGACATACGTTGGACAGAACAATGATTCTTTTTATGACAGTGAAGTTTGGTGCCCTCAGGCGACTTTAAATTCTTTAAGAAACAAGGTTCACTTCAACCAAAGAGTAATAGAATTCTAAAATTCTATTACTCTTTGCTTTAACTCTCTGTATTTGAGTAGGGAAACTATACTACACTAGCCATCGAAAAAGTGATTACTGGGTAAGTCAGTATCTTTACTCACAATTGCCACTGTGAAAGTTTCAAAATATAACAATCTTTAATACTTTAATAAATAAGTAATTTTACGTTTTTGAATACGCTTTATAAAATGTGTAGTTTACTGTTTTAATACGTTTGTTTCTAATCTAATGTTCGCCACGTGACATGTAGATTTACAATGTTGTACTTTTAATAAAAAAAAGATTTCTTTTGAATAAAAAAAAAAAACAATACTGTTTAAAGCCGTTGAAATAAAACTAATCTTTTTTTGATAAAAAATATTGTTTGAGCGTTTATTTTTAGTTATCTTCTTTCTTAACATAACGGAAATCGGAATAATAATACACGTACAAATAAACAGCTCTAATCTTTGCTTGTTTGTTTGTGGAAATGTCAACTTGCTGAGGTGAAATTGAATGGAGGTTTACAAATTGCAAACCTAAGGAATTCGTTAATGATACCTTGTGCACGTTTGACATAATGAAATCCCAATCGAATTGCGTTGTAAATGTATTTGGTGTTGACTGCATTGATTTGTCATACAAATTAATTATTTGCTGATAATTAAGTATATTATGCTTAATCATATGCGTATGACTTACTGCAAAAGTTGAAAAATCAAAATGTGTATACAATATTTTCTGTTGTAGGGTATTAAGTTGATTGTACATTTTTAAACATACGTAGATTAAATCTTTTGTGGTTGGTTACGAATATAAATAAAACCAAAAAAAAAAAATTAAAAAAAGGATTGTTAGCAATTTTATTAAAACGATTATACACATAATTGTTTCATGGGATTATCGTTTATACCAAAGAATATTACTTACGCGTTTATAAACTGGAGTTGCGCTCCATTACTTACCTAAAACAAAGAAAAATTAATTACACATTATATTTAAATAAGTACAATTTAATATTTTCAAGCTAAATTTTCTTTACGTCCACAAAAAAAACCTTGTTACATTAGACAGGTTGCACAAACACATTTTCAATCTCTTATTACTCAGTAGTGTTTATTGCAAAAATTCAATACGGTAATATCAAAAACTTCGCGCTACGTTATTAACCCAGTTATGCCCAGTATACTATAAATAAATACACCACTAACATGCTCAAACTTGTGCGTCAAGAATGGGTTTAATAGTTGAAAGTTAGTTGGTAGTTGTACGCAGTGGCTATTACATGCAGAAAATTGGGTCATATTTATTTGTGTCCTTGTAATTTTCCAAAATGGAAGAATATTGTATATTGAAAAGTGTAAGTTGAACTTACTTGCAATAATGCAAATTCAAGAACAAAACAATCGCTAAGTGACTTTACTAACAATCATGCTACTATTACTCAAATTAATTGCTTGCCTTACTTTGACTTTCCCGGCAATAATTAAAACATTAGGGTTTATTTACAAGTCTGATATTTAGTTACTCGCAAACCTCTAATCTGATCAAATGAAGTGGCCGTCTAGTGGTAGGTACGTTGTGCTATTTGACTGAGATAGGCCAGATGAGGTAAGTGTTGTATCATGTGGAGCAGGTAAACAATGAAACTACTCAAATTAAAATTAACGGGCTTTGCGCAATGGTGGTTCTGCCCGTTAGTGTACTATTGTGGGAAAGAACCACCAATAAATGTCACTTTATTCATAAATTAGTAATTGCACAAGTACATTAATAAATCCAATAACACAAAAAAAACAATGGAAGGGTTAAATATATAACAAAACACCATTAAATCAGGTTAAAGTGCGTACAAAATTATAAAATTCCGAGAAAAATGAATAAAAAGCAGTTTAGTTGCACATAAACACAATAAAAAAACCATGTAGTCACACCCACAATTGTATCATAAATAAATTAGAATAAAAAGCGTAATATCAAACAAGTGACCCTTTAAAACCAATCATTCCGGTCTTTAAGTAAATAAGCATATAAAGGAATAAGGCAAATTACGATACATATAAAATACAACAGTAAAATTGTACAGGTGATAATAAAGTAAAGACAAGGACAAAGGAAATAATTACATATGAGGACAAATTAGTTCGCAGGCAAACGATTCTACTTCACAAATTGACACAAAAAAAAGCTCATTAAACAAAGCCTTACAAGGGTAAGTTATGAATACATCATATCGTCGTGGCCGCTGTATAAGTTTGAGTGCGTTAGAAAAATACAGCGCCACTTTCTCAGGTTACACATTCATCTATAAAACAATAAAAATAAAATTCGAAGTGTTTAATGGTCATCTGGACCCGGGAGTATGTACCCACTCGGCAATTGCACACTACAATTAATAACCAGAGCGGTATCCTGTACCCAATCGGCCACCTCTACACAAATATAAATATAAGCAACAAACAACAATGCTAATTTACACAAATACAAGAGTGAGGGAGCCCTCTACTGTCTTTGATTTTAACAGATTTCAGCTCAATGAGCCCGCGTGCGAATGAGATACCTTTGCAAGGTAATGCTCGATTTTTAATACGTTATTTGGGCTTCTAGAATTATTTGCTGTATCCTTAATTTATATAAAAATACCTACTTACACTTGAGTTTAAGTGATCACAGACACAAATCGTTAACATACGCAGTTTAACTCCAAAAAGGGTGGTTGTTGTTCATAGATTAATATTTGAAAACACATTAAAACTAACACCCGAAAGAAAATATAAATTAGAGTTGGCTAATTCAAAAGAAAATGTACACGCGAGAATTATTTTAAAGATAAACTGTTTACAATGACGGTATTTAATTAACCAACCCGATCTGGCTCCGTCGACACTCTAACTGTCACTCCTTTTCCCCCGATGTCAAAACTAACTATATTTACTCCCACAATCAACCCCCATTTTTCAAAAGTAATAAAAAAATAGAATTAATTTACGTTGGAGCAGTTTCATATTAATTATTGTACGACATATTATTTTTAAAAATATGCATTCGTCCGTAACAAGCGCTACGTTAAGGTCTCAAGTTTCAACGTACACACAAGTTATCTTCTGATCGCGGTCTGTACCGATACAATTTATTATTGCATTTGTGAAGTTTTTACCACAAAATGTGCGTACAGCGACTTTTAAAACTCATTACACTACCTCAATAAAGGCAGTTCGAGCGAACATCTGTTTTTATCCTAACATGTGTTTTTTCAACCCTTACTCAAATTCCAATTATACAGAAAATAAGATATCCAGAAAACATTATCAAATTACGACTTAATATATAATAAAATATATCAAACACCGTTAATCCTTCTACCTACAATATGGAATTACATTGGCAAGGTAAGTGATTTACACATACTTGCTGTCAATTAATTTTTATTTCAAGAAAGGTAAATAATTAAGAAAATGTTGCTCTTTAAAGATTGTATTTTAACAATTTAGCAAGTGTTTTATGTGATGGTCATTTCTTGATTTGATTTTGATTGTACTAAAAATAGCACAGACACGTGCGCGGACGCCGACACGGACACGGATATGGACACGCACACGCACACGCACACGCACACGCACACGCACATGCACACGCACACGCACACGCACACGCACACGCACACGCACACGCACACGCACACGCACACGCACACGCACACGCACACGCACACGCACACGCACACGACACGCACGCACACGCACACGACACGCACACGCACACGCACACGCACACGCACACACACACACACACGCACACGACACGCACACGCAACGCACACGCACACGCACACGTGCACGCACACGCACACGCACACGCACACGCACACGCACACGTACACGCACACGCACACGCACACGCACACGCACACGCACACGCACACGCACACGCACACGCACACGCACACGCACACGCACGCACACGCACACGCACACGCACACGCACAGCACACGCACACGCACACAGCACACGCACACGCACACGCACACGCACACGCACACGCACACGCACACGCATACGCACACGCACACGCACACACATGCACACGCACACACATACGCATACGCACTGGCACGCGCACACGTACACGCACACGCGCACGCGCACGCGAGCACGCGCCCGCGCGGGCTATAGGGAAAAAAAGTTGATTGCATAACCTACTATACCTACGTATGTATATGTAGGTTGGAAGGTGAAATTAGAAACACGACTTGTCAGTAAAATATATACTAAACTTAACAAAAGTTGTTATGAAATCAAATTAAACAGCATTTCAAAGACCGTGTTTTATTTAATAGAAACTACATATTAATTTTACACATAACTTCTGCGTACTATATTATTTTTGTAAAAGTATGATCACTGGAATAAATGGTTCATTTATATTGGGACATTTATGTCTTAGAGAAATCAATAGATCAAGGTTGGTTTTAACAAATTATTCAGAAATTTATGTTAATTTACGCACAAAATGGAAACAAGGGATGTGGAATTTGACTACAACCATCTAAATTTGGAAACTTTTGGGTCATATGACACGTTCATTACAATGTTATTGGAGGTTGACTTACTACGCCTATGGGGGTGAGAGTATAAAATAATTTTGGCGTGAAGCGAGATAGTCTTCATTTTACATCGACGTGAACAGTCGAAAGAATTTTTACGTGGCCATTTTGAATTGGTCAACATATAATTTTATAAACATTTTAAATAGTAAGAGGCTGCAATTTTTCCGTTGTCAATTAGTAAAATAATGTTATATAAATCTTCTACTGGTGCTTATGTTCTAATAAAAAAAGATGCTGAAAGGTCATATAAAGAGATCTAACCAAAATGATAAATATTGAATGATATATTGAATTTAAAATGTGAATATTTGTATGCTAAACTTAAACCCATGCTGAATGTTTAATTACTATAGCGTTATTCTACCTTGTTGAAATAATTAGAAAAAGGATTTCTTAATATAGCTTTGTGAATTAACATTATTGTTAAGAAGTGTCAAATCGATACGCATCTCGATAAAATAAAATTCGTACAACTATAATATGTGGTATACTGGTTACTTTTTTAATACGCGGTCTACGTATGATTATAATTCCCTAAGCATGATTTTCGTCTCTAATAATACGGTTGCTTTATAGTAAATGTGATATCATAATACGAAATGATGATGAATATGACGAAAGGAATTGACTATAAACAATTTGGTAGGTATGTCTAGTTAAGGGACTAATGGGGCAATTAGAAATTGTGCTTACAGAAAGTGGTTGGTGGTTAATTTGTTTACCATCATTAACATTCCCCAATTATTATAAATATGGCATTATTGTTATCACTTCTTCAGTTACACTTTGTTTCCTGAGTAACTATGGAGCATGTTACTAAAAGAATTTTACCGTGTATTTAACCATGAAGCGACCGCGGTGCCCTTTTTAAGAAGACATGAGCTATTGGTCAACCAAGCAGATCCATGTGCAAGATGAGGTTCGGAAATGCAGGAAAAGCGAAGACGAGATCGCGGTGTTGATTATAGAGTGGTACTGCGTTGCTCTAGGTGAGAATGCTGAAGTGCACTGCCCATCCATCATGAAATTAATTTTTTCACTACGTCGATTTGAATTGACGAATTAATTGCAAACTGCCTCTATGCGCAATCCTAGAGTTATAATTCATGTTCATCTTGGAAATGCCATTGGAGACAGTTGCCCAGTCGAACGATGAGACAGGGCTACGTTAATTCATATAATCCAGAAAGAAGTACAAGCACCATCTCATATTCATATTCGTTCCGATGAGTAGCCCGCGTATACGAACTAAAGTTAACTTGGTTATAATAATTCAACGGTCAACCTTCAGGAAAATTAAGTTAATCCTGATATTGGTGCACATACCCATGGTTTCGAAAGAGCATAGCTGGAGGCAAAATTAAGATACTAAAGAAGGCGAGAGGAATGCCACAACATTACCTGCAATCACACGTAGATCATCTGTTAATGAGGTATTATAAATAAGTGCTGATTTTTTTCTTCATTACAACGATCACATTATTCAGATCGTATATTGTACAAGTACATTTCAGATGAGTGATTATGTTTTTATTGTACTAATATATTTATTAATGGAGTATGTTAAATATATATATATATATATATATATATATATATATATATATATATATATATATATATAAGTTTAGGGAAGTAACGACCGTAGTTATTATAAAAATATGGTATCGGGATGCGGTCTAGTTAAAAATGAAAATGACTCTTTATTTAATTCAAGCTTTCGAAATCATTTATTTGAATTGATTCAGTACAACAATTTTCATAAATCATATCTTCTAAGAATTTTAGTTTATAACGCAGTAGGTATACATGTCAATTTTTATAATTTTGAAAGACTTCAATAACTGTCTTCTTTAAGTAGTGTTTTAAATTGTAATCAACTGTTCTGTACAATAATGTTAGTTAATTTATAATTCTCGCATTTAGTAAGTAGTCTTTATGATGTTAACATGTTTAATTCTCACTTATGTTCATCTTACACAATTCTGATGAAGAAATAAATGATTTGAAAGCTTGAATTAAATAGAGTCATTTTCATTTTTAACTAGACCGCATCCCGATACCATATTTTTATATATATATATATATATATATATATATATATATATATATATATATATATATATATATTGTTTCTATTTAGATTTCCACAAGTATTCATGTTTAAATAAGACAATTTTTCTTTAAAACTTGTGTAAATAAACGTAAAATTAATTCAACGTTTCGGAACGTCCTTTGTTCCCTTTGTCAAGAATTTATTTGACAATTACAGAAATTGAAATAAGGTAACTATTTTTAACAAGTACAAAATATGAAACAAGGTAACTAATTTAATTTTAATCTGGACGAGTGTGTTTGACTTCGGGTAGTTGGTCTAGTATGTGATGTAGAAGGTGCAGAAGTGGGGACGCCTGGAATAGTTGCAGCATAAGTGTTTGAAATTGCTGGAAGATTTGGAGTTGGTTGAAATGTAGAATCAACTTGTTTAATGATATTCTTCCAAATTTGTGGCATTCTAGAAGTGTCATCTCGTTTATTGAGGGCGTTTGGTCTTCTTTCAATTTCAACTGCTTCTCTAATAATTCTTGCTTGTAAGGTATATAGAGGTGCAACTAAACGGATATTGTTGGTATTAATTTGGTGTCCTGTATCTAAATGATGTGTAGCTAAAGACGATGAAGGATTGTGCTGTTTAATTGCTAGTTGGTGTTCATCGGCTCTCGCATATAATATTCTGTTAGTTTGTCCTATATAAGTTCTTCGACAGTTGTTGCACGGTATCTCATACACTCCTTGGCTTTCATTAGGAACTTTGTCTTTGGGGTTTCTTAAAAGTTGGGACAAAGTTGAATGTGGTTTGAATACCGGTCTGAAGTCGTTTTTGGGAAATTTCTTTGCTATTCTGTCTGTAATTCCCTTTATATAAGGTAGAATAACAGGAATCTTTCGTTCATTGTTTGACAAGCTATTATTTCTTGGTCTTCTTATTTCGTTGGTAATTTTCAATATTTCTTGATCTTTGTATCCATTTTGAACTAGTATTTTATTAATAGTCTTCATCTCTTCCGTTCTAGAATTTTGGTCAGATAAGTGGTAAGAGCGGTATATCAAGGATTTCATAACGCTACGTAATTGACCAGGATGGTGATGCGAGAGAGAGTTCAAGTATCTATTCGTATGTGTTGGTTTTCGATAAACTTTGTGTGTAAATTTACCATTAGGAAGTCTTGTTATTAGGGTGTCCAAAAAGGAGTGAATTATTTTCTTCAACTTCCATAGTAAATTTAATGTTGTCGTGAATGTTGTTAATATGTCCTAGAAAATGGTTCAAGTTTCCTTTTCCATGGGGCCAAACTACAAATGTGTCGTCAACATAACGAAACCAACATTTAGGTTTTAAATCTGCAGAATTTAAAGCAATGGTTTCAAAATGTTCCATATATACATTCGCAAAAGCTGGAGAGAGTGGCGAGCCCATAGGTGTTCCTTGAATTTGCTTGTAGAATTGTCCTTTGTATGTAAAATAGGTTGAGTGCATGCAGTGGTTTATCAATTTGAGTATGTCTTGGTTTATTGAGTGTTTTCTTCTAGAATTTTCATCGTGTCTTCAATAGGTATTTTGGTGAAAAGTGACGTTATGTCGAAGCTAACTAAAATGTCATTTGGAGCCAAGGGTACAATTTTGAGTTTGTGTAGAAAATCATAAGAGTTTTTGATGTAGGATACAGCATTTTCACAAATCGGTTGAATAACTTTGGCTAGATAACGAGCAAGGTCATGAGTCGGAGAATTGAATGCACTGACGATAGGGCGTAATGGCCAGTTTTCCTTATGTATTTTTGGGAGTCCGTATATTTTGGGGATTCTTGAACTCTTCTCTCTTGGAATTAGTTTCTGTTTTGTTTCTTTGTCTAATTTTGTAGAATTAATGATAGATTTTGTTGTTTTTTTCTATGTAAGTGGTAGGATTGCACTGATTTTTCTTATATTCTGAAGAAGTTAGCAGTTCAGACATCTTATGGTGATAGTCTTGAGAGTTGACAATGACAGTAGCGTTTCCTTTGTCAGCAGGTAGTGTAAAGAACCAGAGTCCTATATGTTTTAGAATAAATTAGGTGCGGACCATCCTGTATGTAAGATTTCATAAGTTTACGCGATATTGCACAACAAATAATTTATTCATCACTGCTGACGTGTATTACTAAGAAACCGTAAGTTTCTGCACGTCAGAACGATTTTAACCAATCATGTAACGGTATTCCCCGCACGGTAGCCGCGAAGCCGCCCACCGATACCCCTTTATAAACTCGCGACGCGCATAATAAGGGATGAATCGAAGTAGATTCCCGTCAAGCCGATATCCAGCAGCCGCCCCCGTACCGTTCCAGAAACCAGTAGCCGCAGCCGCTCCGTTTGCTTAGCGTAAGCACCGACCTGTTGTTCACCGACGAAGAGTCCTTCGCGATCGGGCAACCTAAAGTTCAATTCTGTACTGCTATTGAGAGACACGTAAGTTGTAAAGTTATACATTCTGACAATTTACACTCAATACACTACAGACCGTAAATAATTTCGGGCGGAGCTCCAGGAGTTATACAAAGCACACAAACACCTAGAGGAACGCAGGGTAGATCCCGACGTAACTCACCACTACAAAATACACCACAGATCGTAAATAATTCCGGGCTGAGCTCCAGGAGTTATACACATACACCTAGAGGCACGCAGGGTAGATCCCAACGTATCTCGTCACCACCTGAGGGTAGAGGGTTGTTACAGGGCTGTACAGACCTGCGACCTTTCCTAGTATATCCAGTAAAGACGGGTCATCGCCTACGTCTTCTGAGCATTACTGAAACCCGCTAGAAATACATACATATCCTACACCACCTACAAACTAAAACAATAACGCCATAGCCATACACGGTGTCTTTGAATAGTAGAGGAATACCTCCATAACCTGTAGTATAAATTTGTATATAAATATAACCCTCGCAAACACCTAGTGCGAGAACGATTGTACATAAAGTGGAGTACGTGGATTATTCGATCTTTCCGTAATCATATTAGAATCGTTTAATATTAAGTATGTTGTTCCCTTGCTTAATTATAAATATTTAAACCGAGTATAGAGATCAGTAATTAATTTAGTTATATAACCAATCTGATTGCCTACATTAATCCGGTTATAATTAGAGAAAACCCGTCCCGATACATCGCGTGTATTTCGCGTATATTACTTCCAGAGAGTAGAACATCCTTGCTTCAGCGCTTCAGAGTTACTGGCATACAAACACGATATCGATTTTCTCAAACGAATCGAGTTCAATGCGCTGGCGCTTCGAGCAACCACTGCATCGAACAACACTCGCTACCGTACATACAGGACCGTATCCTAAATTTGTATCTCTTAGGTAAGGAATAGATGTAAAAGACTATTTTTGTTCACAGAAGCGAATACGTAGACAGTGACACCAGGACCCGGACACAGAGATTCTACGATACCCATTTTGTTAATTAACAATACATATTTTAGTTTATTGTAAATATTTAGTTAATATACATGTTAAAAATGCTTTACGAATTTTATTTAAGTGTACAGTGTTAAGCCCATCCGGTAATCACTACGAACCACACCCCGTTTATAAAATAAACCCGATTGAGCAAAGCCGAGGCAAAGTAAAACCGCGCTGGGTTACCAAACCAGAAGGGCGCATATTAGTAAAAGTTAAACAGAACCAAAGGGTCATTACATTTGGCACTAAAAGTAAGGGCCGCAATACATATGACACCTAAACGTGGGGCTCGAAAAACACTGAACACCTTAAATAATTTTCCGTTTACAGATTCCAAAAGGACCGCAGAAGTACCAGTAATCACATATTTTTGTTTTCCAGAGACACTAATCTGTCTGTTACAGGATGAGTATACCGAGGACTCTGAAGATACCGACACAAGAGTGGGATGGATTTACCATCTCAAGAAGGATGAATTAGCAACCGAAGCTAGGAAATATAAATTAGAGACAGGAGGAATGTAGATGCACTTCGTGCCAGGATAATAAAATACATACGCACCGGAGAAGGACAAGTAACCACACAAACACCAGAAAGACTAACATTAACCGCTCCGATACCGCCACCACTAGCTGGGGAACACCTAGACATTACCGGAACCAGACGCGCCGATATTTGCGATAGAATACGCAAATGGGGTGTGAAATACGACGGTATCAGCGATCCGATATCTTTCTTGGAAAGAGTAGAGGAACTACAAACCTGCTACAACATCACCGACCGTGACCTATTACTCGCCCTTCCGGAATTATTAAAGAAAGCACCCTGTTATGGTACAGAAACCATCAACAATCCTGGACGACTTGGAAAGATTTCTTGGTCAGTTTTAAAATACAATTTTTACCACCGCGGCATCAATTTCAACTAGAGGAGGAAATCCGAAATAGATTGCAAAAACCCCGAGAAAAGCTACGGAATACGTAACCGCCGTCCTGACCTTAATGCGACGCCATGGAAACATGTCGAGAGAAGGACAACTACAACGTATGTATGACAACCTGAGGGTGGAATATAAATATTACATCCGTCAGAGAGATTTTAAAGACCTGACCGAACTTCTCGAGTTGGCTACCCAATTCGAAATGCTACCTCAAGGACACACTCGCCGTCTCCCAGTCCAAACCGCCAGAAGGTACACTTTAGTGGTCTAACACCAGCTCCTGACCCACCAGCACACCGTCCCCGTGAAATCAACACCGCTAAAACCGTTCCAACACTTATCACCACCCGTATGACCGCTCCACCGTCTGCTTGGAGATGTGGAAAACCGGACACTTCAAAGAAAGGTGTAGAGAACCGTTCAAAGCTTTTGCTCGAGATGCAGCAAAGAAGGTGTATTATCCCGAGACTGCCCCTGTCCGCGGTCGGAAAACTCCAGACGCCGGTAAAGGGACACCAGGAACTTTTTACTACCCCGGCTCTTACACCTGGAAACAAAACAACCGCCAGCGAGTGGACCACTTGGCTACAAACCGTAGCGCAGTTTATACGAAGGAAACCAGATAAAAGATTAGATCGTTCCTATGATGATAGACTCTTCCTCGAGATTATGGTCTTTAACAAAACCATCAATGCTTTAATTGATACCGGAGCATCCCGAACATATATAGGCGAGAAAGTAAAGAATTTACTAATTAACAACCGTATATATCCGAGCACGCTAAAAGCTGCAACTGTACGTCTTGCCGACAGTTCCATGACTGAAACCCGCGGCTTGTACATTTTCCCCGCCAAGATAGGCCGGAAAACTCTCCAGTTACCGGGCTATTACATACCCCAACTGTCCACCGACATTGTGATTGGATTAGACGCGCTGGAACATCTTCAGGCCACTCTACACATACACCAGAAACAACTAGAAATCGCCGGAATACGTATCCCCTTGCAAAGTTCCGTACAAGGAGGATTGAGTGGAATACATGGACCAGACGTAGACCAGCTGCCCGAGTTAAATGAATTCCTGGAAACCGAGATGAGGAAGTTCACAAAGGTAACAGGAAAAGCCAAAGATGTTATACATAAGATCACACTCATGCCCGATGCTAAACCGATCAAACAGCGATACTATCCCCGCAATCCAGCAATGCAAGAACTTATCAATCAAGAGGTTGATAATATGCTCGCCGAAGACATAATAGAACCGTCACACAGCCCGTGGAGTTCTCCCGTAGTGTTGGTTAAGAAACCAACTGGTGCATATCGATTCTGCATCGACTTTCGAAAAGTTAACCAGGTCACCATCAAAGATGCATACCCGTTACCATATATTCAAGGCATCTTAGACCAGCTACGAGAAGCAAGCTATATCAGTACCTTAGACCTGAAACAAGGATACTGGCAAATTCCGCTAGAAGATGGAAGTAAATCCATCACCGCTTTTACAGTACCGGGCCGTGGACTATACCAATTCAAAGTTCTACCGTTTGGACTTCATTCCGCCCCTGCTACATTCCAGAGATTCTTAGACTCTATTATTGGTCCAGAACTGATTGGACGCGCTTTTGTATATCTAGATGATATCATAGTTCTGGGAAAACATTTCAAGAACACCTGCATAACCTACGGAAGTATTCAAGAGACTACGTGATAACGGACTTCAAATACAACCAGACAAATGCTACTTCTGTCAAACCCAACTCAAATATTTGGGACACGTCGTCACCGCAAAAGGAATTTTACCTGATCCAGAAAAAATCGACGCAATCATCCAAATACCCGCTCCCCGTACCGTTAAGCAACTCCGTCAATTTTTGGGACTGGCATCGTGGTACCGCAAATATGTTAGCGGCTTTGCGAAACTAAGTCAACCGCTCACCGAACTCTTGAAAAAGAACACCAGATATCAGTGGACCGACACACAAAATCACGCCTTTGAAGCCATTAAACAAGCTTTGACCGCCCCCCCGGTATTAGCCTGTCCGGATTTTAATCAACCTTTTGTATTACAAACCGACGCAAGTACCACCGGAATTGGAGCCGTGCTAACACAAGGACAAGCACCGAATGAACGAGTGATAGCGTACATCAGCAGGGCACTGAACCCCGCGGAAAGGAATTACTCGACGATTGAACAAGAGTGTTTGGCCGTAGTATGGTCCATACAAAAGTTAAAAAGTTACCTAGAAGGTTATAAATTCACCGTGTTAACCGATCATAGGAGTCTCAAGTGGCTTCGCACGCTAGAGAAACCGACATCCCGTCTAGCCCGCTGGATAATGGAACTACAACAGTTCGACTTCCAGGTGGAGTACCGAAAAGGGGCACTTAACAATGTAGCCGACGCGCTATCTCGCTTATACGAGGACCATAACGTAAAAGTCGACCTGTCGCCATTAGAGGTGGAAGAAACCGAAGAAATAACCTGTCCGTGGTATAAATACTTGATACAACAAGTCCGAGAACACCCTGATCAACACCCACGATATAAAATAGAGGAAGGTCAACTATTTAAATCATTCCCTGATCCGACACCCGAAAAAGAGATGGGAAGCCATCCTAGTTGGAAAATTTGTATACCGCTAGAAAACGCCGAGATATCCTGGAAGAATGTCACGATGTCCCGACCGCAGGACACCTAGGAATTGCGAAAACGCTATGCCGCATATACCGCAATTACTACTGGCCCACCATAAAATCCGACGTGATAAAATACGTGAAAACGTGTATAAGTTGTCAGACTTATAAAGGTAGTACGCAAAAACCGCAAGGAGAAATGTACTTTTCACGACCTGGACATCCGTGGAACAATGTAAGTACAGACCTTATCGGACCGCTGCCGCGTTCCAAGAAAGGCTATAAATTCCTATTAGTTTTTCAAGACCGGTTAACTAAGTGGGTCGAACTTAAACCGCTCCGTAACGCTACCAGTCCGCCGATTATCCAAGCGTTAAGAGAACAAATAATATACCGCTTTGGAACTCCCCGACACCTGATCTCTGATAACGGCCCACAATATACCAGCAAACTATTCCGCACGTTCTTGAAGGAGCATGGAATCAACCATCGGTCTACTCCACCATACTCCCCGCATGCCAACCCGGTGGAAAGAACCAATAAAGTGATCGGGACGATGATCGCACAATTTACGCGAAACAACCAGCGAGAGTGGGACGCTCACCTGCCGGAAATAGCCTTCGCTATCAATACCGTACAGCATGGATCAACTGGTTTCTCCCCTGCCTTACTTAATCTCGGGAGAGAATTAGAACCACCTAGGGCATGGTCAACCCAGAAACAACCGCCGACAACAGAAGAAACCGCCGTAACCGCAGCTGATCAAGCGCAACACATGAAGTACTTAAAAGATCTACAAGAACTTGCTAGAGATTCATTAGCAAAGACCTTTGAAGTACAACGGTATCATTACAACCTGCGTCACCGAGCCTACCGCCCCCGCAAAGGAGATCTCGTATATCGTAAAACACATTACCTGTCAAGCAAAGCGAAAGAATTTTCCGCGAAATTAGCGAAAAAGTATGCCGGTCCTTACCTTGTGTATAAAATAAAATCGCCCGTAATTGTCGAGCTCCGAGAACCCGGTAGTAGGAAAAGCGCGGGAGAAGCGCATGTAAAAGATTTGAGGAATGCGACTGACGTCACCGATCAGACTAGACCAACGACCAATGGTAACGTTGAAAATTTAACGGCTATGAAAAACCCGCGTATTCAAAATCATATAAAAGCAAAGGAAAAAACCAGAAATGCTATCTTCCACAATATGGCCCCCTTCAAACCATGCATAAAACGAAAGACTCCGTTAAGGATTTCGCCATGGCAGCCCCACCGCTACCGCCACCCCGGGACCGAGGACTTGGACGCAGCGTTCCTGACGCGTCGCCGTACTCCAGTCCAGGAGCAAACTCCGCCGCCTACGCCCCGCACACCGTCCCCAGGACCATCCACCATGGAGAAGGAATGGTATGGGTCACCGCCCCACCTGCACGCCGATGGTAGACCAAAGACCCCGGACACACCGGAACATCTACGCCGGACGGCCAGGGTCACCGAAGGAATGCAGGACCTACGGATACAGGAAATATCCGAACCGACCCACCTTATGCCGCCACCCCCGGTGTACAGTAACCGCCGCCAGCGACGCAATCGCCGCCGCGTAAGCGTTATCCGGCCGACGGCGTCAGAGTCAAGGTAAAGCGGACGGATCTTCCGGAAGAAGAGGAAAGGGTGGTATGTAAAGAACCAGAGTCCTATATGTTTTAGAATAAATTAGGTGCGGACCATCCTGTATGTAAGATTTCATAAGTTTACGCGATATTGCACAACAAATAATTTATTCATCACTGCTGACGTGTATTACTAAGAAACCGTAAGTTTCTGCACGTCAGAACGATTTTAACCAATCATGTAACGGTATTCCCCGCACGGTAGCCGCGAAGCCGCCCACCGATACCCTTTATAAACTCGCGACGCGCATAATAAGGGATGAATCGAAGTAGATTCCCGTCAAGCCGATATCCAGCAGCCGCCCCGTACCGTTCCAGAAACCAGTAGCCGCAGCCGCTCCGTTTGCTTAGCGTAAGCACCGACCTGTTGTTCACCGACGAAGAGTCCTTCGCGATCGGGCAACCTAAAGTTCAATTCTGTACTGCTATTGAGAGACACGTAAGTTGTAAAGTTATACATTCTGACAATTTACACTCAATACACTACAGACCGTAAATAATTTCGGGCTGAGCTCCAGGAGTTATACAAAGCACACAAACACCTAGAGGAACGCAGGGTAGATCCCGACGTAACTCACCACTACAAAATACACCACAGATCGTAAATAATTCCGGGCTGAGCTCCAGGAGTTATACACATACACCTAGAGGCACGCAGGGTAGATCCCAACGTATCTCGTCACCACCTGAGGGTAGAGGGTTGTTACAGGGCTGTACAGACCTGCGACCTTTCCTAGTATATCCAGTAAAGACGGGTCATCGCCTACGTCTTCTGAGCATTACTGAAACCCGCTAGAAATACATACATATCCTACACCACCTACAAACTAAAACAATAACGCCATAGCCATACACGGTGTCTTTGAATAGTAGAGGAATACCTCCATAACCTGTAGTATAAATTTGTATATAAATATAACCCTCGCAAACACCTAGTGCGAGAACGATTGTACATAAAGTGGAGTACGTGGATTATTCGATCTTTCCGTAATCATATTAGAATCGTTTAATATTAAGTATGTTGTTCCCTTGTTAATTATAAATATTTAAACCGAGTATAGAGATCAGTAATTAATTTAGTTATATAACCAATCTGATTGCCTACATTAATCCGGTTATAATTAGAGAAAACCCGTCCCGATACATCGCGTGTATTTCGCGTATATTACTTCCAGAGAGTAGAACATCCTTGCTTCAGCGCTTCAGAGTTACTGGCATACAAACACGATATCGATTTTCTCAAACGAATCGAGTTCAATGCGCTGGCGCTTCGAGCAACCACTGCATCGAACAACACTCGCTACCGTACATACAGGACCGTATCCTAAATTTGTATCTCTTAGGTAAGGAATAGATGTAAAAGACTATTTTTGTTCACAGAAGCGAATACGTAGACAGTGACACCAGGACCCGGACACAGAGATTCTACGATACCCATTTTGTTAATTAACAATACATATTTTAGTTTATTGTAAATATTTAGTTAATATACATGTTAAAAATGCTTTACGAATTTTATTTAAGTGTACAGTGTTAAGCCCATCCGGTAATCACTACGAACCACACCCCGTTTATAAAATAAACCCGATTGAGCAAAGCCGAGGCAAAGTAAAACCGCGCTGGGTTACCAAACCAGAAGGGCGCATATTAGTAAAAGTTAAACAGAACCAAAGGGTCATTACATTTGGCACTAAAAGTAAGGGCCGCATTACAGTAGTATTAATATTTGGTCGTCATTTTTCATTTGGTTTAACATTTGGAGGTCTTGTTTGGTGATATTTTGTTTGGGAAGTTTGCAGTTCTGAAGAATGTGTGCTACGTTGAGTCTAATTTCGTCAGCTACCGTAGATTCTGTATCTTTTAAGGCGTATTCTACGTTGGTGATGATGTTTTCTACGGGAATCCGTTTAGGAGTGATGGCAAAATTAAACCCTTTACCTAAAACATTTAGAATATTATTATCAAGTTCTTTGTCACTTAAATTGTGTACTGTCCTTAACGGTTCTACATTATTTGCCTGCGATGTATGAGACAGACGTTCAAATTTTTGTTTCTGTCGGTTAGTTTTTATCATCAAGGACGATTCTACAGTAATTTCAATGAGACGATCCACCGTATCGAATATGAAAGGGTGTATTTTGATAGCATGTAAAGTTTGGAATGTGTCATAAAGGGTACGGTTGAGATAGTCAAGTTTAGCCCTTTCATTGGCAATCGCTTTTCTTAAAAGGGCAAGGCTTGTTTTGAATAAAATCTTATAAGAACCATTAATGTCTGGTCTTGGTTTCAATTTAAATCCCTTGGGTATTATTTTATTGTCACGACAACGCTTTAAAAAAGTTAAATTAGTAAGTGTTTCACATTTTTTGATACGTAGCTTTCTGTAAATCTTGATGGTATTCAAAGTTTCTTCTCCGTATAGGAATATTATGTTTCTATTTAGATTTCCACAAGTATTCATGTTTAAATAAGACAATTTTTCTTTAAAACTTGTGTAAATAAACGTAAAATTAATTCAACGTTTCGGGAACGTCCTT
Organism: Vesta saturnalis; assembly: GCA_036346205.1. Classification (NCBI taxonomy): domain Eukaryota; kingdom Metazoa; phylum Arthropoda; class Insecta; order Coleoptera; family Lampyridae; genus Vesta; species Vesta saturnalis. The sequence goes on from JARFJB010000889.1 coordinate 984,620, forward strand.
TTTCCCTTTGTCAAGAATTTATTTGACAATTACAGAAATTGAAATAAGGTAACTATTTTTAACAAGTACAAAATATGAAACAAGGTAACTAATTTAATTTTAATCTGGACGAGTGTGTTTGACTTCGGGTAGTTGGTCTAGTATGTGATGTAGAAGGTGCAGAAGTGGGGACGCCTGGAATAGTTGCAGCATAAGTGTTTGAAATTGCTGGAAGATTTGGAGTTGGTTGAAATGTAGAATCAACTTGTTTAATGATATTCTTCCAAATTTGTGGCATTCTAGAAGTGTCATCTCGTTTATTGAGGGCGTTTGGTCTTCTTTCAATTTCAACTGCTTCTCTAATAATTCTTGCTTGTAAGGTATATAGAGGTGCAACTAAACGGATATTGTTGGTATTAATTTGGTGTCCTGTATCTAAATGATGTGTAGCTAAAGACGATGAAGGATTGTGCTGTTTAATTGCTAGTTGGTGTTCATCGGCTCTCGCATATAATATTCTGTTAGTTTGTCCTATATAAGTTCTTCGACAGTTGTTGCACGGTATCTCATACACTCCTTGGCTTTCATTAGGAACTTTGTCTTTGGGGTTTCTTAAAAGTTGGGACAAAGTTGAATGTGGTTTGAATACCGGTCTGAAGTCGTTTTGGGAAATTTCTTTGCTATTCTGTCTGTAATTCCTTTATATAAGGTAGAATAACAGGAATCTTTCGTTCATTGTTTGACAAGCTATTATTTCTTGGTCTTCTTATTTCGTTGGTAATTTTCAATATTTCTTGATCTTTGTATCCATTTTGAACTAGTATTTTATTAATAGTCTTCATCTCTTCCGTTCTAGAATTTTGGTCAGATAAGTGGTAAGAGCGGTATATCAAGGATTTCATAACGCTACGTAATTGACCAGGATGGTGATGCGAGAGAGTTCAAGTATCTATTCGTATGTGTTGGTTTTCGATAAACTTTGTGTGTAAATTTACCATTAGGAAGTCTTGTTATTAGGGTGTCCAAAAAAGGGAGTGAATTATTTTCTTCAACTTCCATAGTAAATTTAATGTTGTCGTGAATGTTGTTAATATGTCCTAGAAAATGGTTCAAGTTTCCTTTTCCATGGGGCCAAACTACAAATGTGTCGTCAACATAACGAAACCAACATTTAGGTTTTAAATCTGCAGAATTTAAAGCAATGGTTTCAAAATGTTCCATATATACATTCGCAAAAGCTGGAGAGAGTGGCGAGCCCATAGGTGTTCCTTGAATTTGCTTGTAGAATTGTCCTTTGTATGTAAAATAGGTTGAGTGCATGCAGTGGTTTATCAATTTGAGTATGTCTTGGTTTATTGAGTGTTTTTCTTCTAGAATTTTCATCGTGTCTTCAATAGGTATTTTGGTGAAAAGTGACGTTATGTCGAAGCTAACTAAAATGTCATTTGGAGCCAAGGGTACAATTTTGAGTTTGTGTAGAAAATCATAAGAGTTTTTATGTAGGATACAGCATTTTCACAAATCGGTTGAATAACTTTGGCTAGATAACGAGCAAGGTCATGAGTCGGAGAATTGAATGCACTGACGATAGGGCGTAATGGCCAGTTTTCCTTATGTATTTTTGGGAGTCCGTATATTTTGGGGATTCTTGAACTCTTCTCTCTTGGAATTAGTTTCTGTTTTGTTTCTTTGTCTAATTTTGTAGAATTAATGATAGATTTTGTTGTTTTTCTATGTAAGTGGTAGGATTGCACTGATCTTTCTTATATTCTGAAGAAGTTAGCAGTTCAGACATCTTATGGTGATAGTCTTGAGAGTTGACAATGACAGTAGCGTTTCCTTTGTCAGCAGGTAGTATTAATATTTGGTCGTCATTTTTCATTTGGTTTAACATTTGGAGGTCTTGTTTGGTGATATTTTGTTTGGGAAGTTTGCAGTTCTGAAGAATGTGTGCTACGTTGAGTCTAATTTCGTCAGCTACCGTAGATTCTGTATCTTTTAAGGCGTATTCTACGTTGGTGATGATGTTTTCTACGGGAATCCGTTTAGGAGTGATGGCAAAATTAAACCCTTTACCTAAAACATTTAGAATATTATTATCAAGTTCTTTGTCACTTAAATCATGTAATTGCAACTGAAAATGATTATTTAGAAAAGGAGAATGTACTTGATGTTACTGTTGAACCCCTCATTGATGAAAGTGTCAAAAGTGACAGAGACGATAGTTTTAGTGGAGAGGAATGATTAATTACGTACCTATTTAAACGAATTATTTAGTACGATATTTATTGTTAAATGTTATCTTTATATATTAGTTACGTTATATTAATGTATACATAAATCACGGAATAAAATGTTGTTTAAGATTCTAAAATAAATGGCAATTTAAATAAAAATTGTATTGCAATTGCGTACGCCACTGAAAACAGTAGCACTAAAGGGTGGAGTTAACAGTGAACATGTTCGCGTCGCCTGCGCGTTCTTTGACCAGGCAGAACGACAACCAATATAAGCATGTATATCAATTTTTATAAATTAAATTTCGTTATATTGGAGCTTAACCATTCCTTTTTGTTGTAATAAAATATTGTTTGCTGTATTGTAAAGTTTGAAGATATATATATCCAACATGGCCATAAGTAGTTTCAGTTTTGATTGCATTTCTAAAATGTATTAAGAAATACGTGACGTCTGTTACATTTAAATTAATACTTTAATGATCTTTCAAGATTTTAGTTCTTATTTTGTGGCTTAAACTGAAGGTCAGTCAAATTCATTATTCAAGTATCAATTTTAATAGAAAGTTCAGAAAAATCCTCATAGACTGGGCTTGCAAGTTTATGAAAAAAAAATGATATTCAAGACTAACGATTTTCATCTTCCGACCTACATATACATATGTGTGTGTGAATGTGTGTGTATGTGTATGTGTATGTGCATGTGCATGTATATGTGTATGTGTATGTGTATGTGTACGTGTACGTGTACGTGTACGTGTACGTGTACGTGTACGTGTACGTGTACGTGTACGTGTACGTGTACGTGTACGTGTACGTGTACGTGTACGTGTACGTGTACGTGTACGTGTGTGTGTGTGTGTGTGTGTGTGTGTGTGTGTGTGTGTGTGTGTGTGTGTGTGTGTGTATGTGTATGTGTATGTGTATGTGTATGTGTATGTGTATGTGTATGTGTATGTGTAGTGTATGTGTATGTGTATGTGTATGTGTAGTGTGTATGTGTATGTGTGTGTGTGTGTGATGTATGTGTATGTGTATGTGTATGTTGTATGTGTATGTGTATGTATTGTATGTGTATGTGTATGTGTGTGTGTGTGTATGTGTATGTGTATGTGTATGTGTATGTGTATGTATGTTGTGTATGTGTATGCGTGTGGTGTGTGTGTATGTGCATGGGTGTGTTCGTGGGTGCGTGACTCCGTGCGTGTGTGTCTGTGTGCGTGTGTGTGTGTGTGTATCTTTGTGGATGTGTGCTAATATCCACGATAACTCCAAAACGAAAGCACGTACATATTTTTTTAAGCTTGTTTTCATTTCGCTTGGAGCTGATTAGATAGATTTATTGGGTGCAGTTTTTGGTTTTTATCAAATATTTCTAAATTCAAAGATATACAAATACCTGTATATAGACCTTAAACATATCGATTAGTTATGTTCTATACAATTTTTTGATAAATGTAGTTTAGAGGCAAAAAAATTCCTAAGGTAGGATTTAGCTGTTAGTTCAAATTTTTTCAATATCTGAATAACGATTAATTTTATAAGAAATAGTGTAGACATATTCGTTCAAGAAAATTTAATTTTACACAGCTTTTCTTTATAACGACTCTTAATATAACGCAAGATAGTTCTAAAAATTAATTAAATGTGATTGAAAGTGGTTAAATTGCATTATTGATATCTTATAGAAGCTAACATGCAGTTATCTATATTAATCTGACATGAAGTTTTAAACGTCATTCTGACAGATTATTTCTTTGTTTTTACAATGTTGCTTCTGTTCGTTAATATCGTATAAAAAGATATTTCATAGTTATCCTAAAACAAATCCTCATATATATTAAAATAATCTGGTCATTTAGTTCACGCAGATTGGGAGACAGCCTCTTAAGGGATTTCGACGATTTTTTTTTTGATATGAAGGTAATTTTGTGTAGAAATAAATAAGGGACCAGAATTTTATTTTAGGTTTTAATTTTATTCAAAAAGTCTAGCAGCCGACGCTAACATTGTTGTCCATTTACATATGTACGTTTCTATTTAATTTATTATGCGTTTTATTATCATCATTAAATTGAATTTTGAACGCCAAATTTTGCGGAGGAAAGCTAGTTATAATTAAAATTTTCTCATTCCTTTTAAGTTTTTAAGTTAGCATCTAGATTTCTATTAACCTCTGATATGAAGTTTTAAACGTCTGTTCGACATATATTATTGTTTTTGTTTTTGCAATGTTGCCCATTTTCCTAATGAACTTATTATAAACGTGGTTGCATAATTCTCCTAAACAAATTGTTATTAAATTATTTCATTTCTTTTAATTCACATTTCGTAGGTTGGAAACTCGTGTGGTGTTCCGCACCATCTATTTTATTTATTTACAATTAATTAATTAATATGTTATACGATCAAACCGCACTAGGCCTCGTGAAGGATTACCAAAGTAAGTGGGTCGCTAAGGTAACTCCAGTGGAAATGGGCAGGTTCGATATAAGGCGTAAAATTGATGAAATTTAGATTCAAACACCTTACACAGAACAACAAATAACAACGTAGAATCTTGGAAAAATAGTCTCTAGGTGCCACTAAAATTTGAAATTTCTCTGAAATAAATGATCCTAGGCGAGTTTTAAGTTAATCGTATCTGACTGTGGAAGATAGAATTGTAGCCTACTCAATAAAATAATACACAATTGAAGTTCAAACATTGAATTCGTATAACACCCTTTTACTGTAAAAGAGCACGTTGAATTTCGTCACAGTAATCTTAATAAATCTGTCTACATCCCAAAACACCAAACACATACACGTGAATTTAGTTTTGAAAATCTATTAATATTATTAAAGATGAAATTACCCAAAGCTTAAGAAACATACTTTATGGTAAACTAAATGATCGCACTCTGGCTATCCATAAAATAAAGTAATAAGACGTTATCTAGATACTTTATTTACCCTCGTATACGCATAAACTAATATTCATAACTGTCATAAAAATTCTGAAATAAACAAATATCACCCATTTGTTATAATTAAATATCACCCAATTTGGAAAAACAACAATTCGGTCTATTAACTTTTCGCCATTGAAAAACGTAACGATAACTCCGTCTTGTATGAATCATGTATCTTCTCAAATACTCTTTGCAATTCTTTATTTTTAACCTATTTAAACATTCGCAAGTATCAATGAATCGCTATTATTCAAATCTGAAACTTCCCCCTAATAAACAAATCGTGACTTATGTTCCCAATGACTCTTAATGAATGCAAAGTAATTAAATTTGTGTAATCGATCTGACTTAAAATAAACAAGTTTCTGATTAATCATCTAGCCAAAATGTCAAAAGTTTCATTGTTGTTGAACGGTGTAATCCTCTATGTAATTACACAACAAATAAAACAATGAAATCTAGTAATATAATATTGTTTCTCTTTAAGCCGTTAGACTGAAGCACTTTTGCGAAGTAACTTCGAAGAAAGAGTACGTTTGCGTATCGTTGAAGATGGGAAACAATTTGAACATTTAATTAAGAAAGCTCACGTATAGTTTATTTTCCTCCTGGGTGTCCTTTCTTTTAGAATAGTTAATTAATGTAAATATTTCAATTAAATGGAAGTAACTGCAAAACCATTGATTTTTGATATAGGAAAACCTAATACAGTTTGAAAGATAATTAAACTCTTCATTAATGGAGAAAAATATACAAGGTGTTCCATTTGAACTAAGCAAGTTAATTATGCTTCATTAAATAAGAATGAAAAGGATTAACTTTTTTAAGCACCCTGTACAGATTTCCTCCAACCAGTCATATGGGCTGTGTCTCCTGAACGGCGCCATCTAGAACCAATAAGCTTTAGCAGGCTGCTCGAGCATTTTACTGAAACAGGGAGCGTAGATTACAGAAAGGGAAAGAATGTTAAAACAAATCAACTACCAATATCGTTGGTCAATAAATGTTTGTAGTTGTTGGAGAACATGTAGTACGCCCTCACTTTTTTAGCGGTCACCTTACCGTTCAATTGTATTTCGAATGTTAGCAAACGATTTATTTGTGTTGCTTTTAAATATTTTTCAACCAAATTTAATCCTTTCAACGTAAATCAATTTTTCTACAACATTCAAATATTATGTCATATGATAACTAATGCTTCATTAAACTCCAGTGACGTATCACTTATACAAATTTACATTCTGCATACACGAAAAAAAGTTTTTTTTGTGTATGCAGAATGTACTTCATTTACATTCAAGATACGTTTCATGCGTTACCAAAATACTACATATATACGATGCATTAAAATAATCCTATAATATATATATATATATATATATATATATATATATATATATATATTTAAATAAGACATTTTTTCTTGGAAACTTGTGTAAATAAACGTAATTAATGCAACGCTTCGGGAACGTCCTTTTGTTCCCTGTGTCAAGAATTGATTTTGACAATTACAGAAATTGAAATAAGGTAAGTATTTTTAACAAGTACAAAATATGAAACAAGGTAACTAATTTAAATTTAATCTGGACGAGTGTATTTCACTTCGAGTAGTTGGTCTAGATGTAGAAGTGGGGACGCCAGGAACAGTTGCAGCATAGGTGTTTGAAATATCTGGAGGATTTGGAGTTGAGTGAAATCTCGAATCAACTTGTTTAATGATAGTCTTCCAAATTTGTGGCATTCTAGAAGTGTCATTTCGTTTATTGAGGGCGTTCGGTCTTCTTTCAACTTCAACCGCTTCTTTAATTATTCTTTCTTGTGAGGTGCAATTAAACGGTGTTTGTGTTCATCGGCTCCCCCATATAGTATCCTATTAGTTTGTACGATATAAGTTCTTCCACAATTGTTGCACGGTATCTCATACAATCCTTGGTTTTCATTGGGAATTTTGTCTTTGGAGTTTCTTAAAAGTTGGGACAAAGTTGAATATCTTTGCTATTTTGTCTGTAATTCCTTTTATATAAGGTAGAGTAACAAGTTATTATTTCTTGGGCTTCTTACTTCTTACTTGTATCCATTTTGAAGTAATATTTTATTAATAGCCTTCATCTTTTCCGTTTTAGAATTTTCGTCAGATAAGTGGTAAGAGCGGTATATCAAGGATTTCATAACGCCACGTAATTAACCAGGATGGTGATTCGAACGAGAGTTCAAGTATCTATTTGTATGAGTTGGTTTTCGATAAACTTTGTGTATAAATTTACCATTAGGAAGTCTTGTTATCCGGGTGTCCAAAAAAGGGAGTGAATTATTTTCTTCAACTTCCACAGTTAATTTTATGTTGTTAATCTTCGTAATATGTCCTAAAAAACTTTCCTTTTTTTCCTTTTTCATGGGGCCAAACTACAAATGGTCGTCAACATAACGAAACCAACATTTAGGTTTTAAATCTGCAGAATTTAAAGCAGTGGTTTCAAAATGTTTCATATATACATTCGCAAAAGCTGGACAGAGTGGCGAACCCATAGGTGCTCCTTGAATTTGCTTGTAGAATTGTCCTTTGTATGTAAAATAGGTTGAGTGCATGTAATGGTTTATCAATTTGAGTATATCTTGGTTTGTTGAGTGTTTTTCTTCTAGAATTTTCATTGTGTCTTCAATATGTTATAATAATGTGTAATGGTGCCTGGTATAAATATGTTTTAATAATATAATAAAGAAATAAGTGTAAAATGTTCTCATAACAAATCGTTAAACTAACTGGAGATACAAACAATTCGCAAAAATAATGCCTCTGGCTCAGTCGGTAGTTTAAAGTGGGCCGATTCAATCTTTTGATTTGCTTAATTACCACAATTTCTGCTCGATTATTTCCACTTAACATAAATATAGAAACAGCAATGTAACACTAATAAAAATGATCTCGGACGCCAAGTTATTTTTTAGTTATGCTCGGAATAACTAAACCGAGGTTGTTTACAATCAAAATTTATCAAAATGTAAAAATATACAGACTATGTTTATTAACATGTAAAATTACAATTATATAAAATATATCTTAAAAACTAGTTATAGCCTTAAATTACTAAATAATGGTTATAAATACCTTTTCGAAACTTTTTGTACACAAACTTTTTAATACCCTCTGGTATCTAAACGATTACGGAAATGTAAACCAAGGGTGATGTTATCTTTGCACCAATATTGCGCAATATCTCGAAATAACAATGTTGTTCGTTGTAAACCTCACCAAAATGGAATTTTATTTCTTATAAATTTCTCTTCATGAAATTTTGAATCCAATGTTTATTGCATTCTCTCGAAATTCAGAATTACAATCATAAAATGAAAGCGTACGTAAAAATAGAATTAAACGTGTATTTAAAATGTAATTAAAGTAGAAAAGTAAAAGAAATAAAAGTGCCAATCAAAGTAAAAAAGTGCCTGCAAAGAGCAAATGTTTTAATTTTTAATGTAACGAGTTAAATCATCTTACCATTAAATCAATGGCGCTTTTCACAAAATTTTGGTGGAAACCCAAAAACAGGCTTCCTAAACAACACAACATTCATCAGGAAGTTGGATGATGACGCGTTGTGCGGAAAAAATGAGCAGAAAAAAATAATTTAAAGAAGTGGGTGTATAAACCCTAAAGAAGTATATACACTTAAGTTACACCAAAATGCAAATTAAGTTGCCTACCACATACCTATAAATCACCAATAATTAAAATTTTTCTTATATTTACAACTAAATGAATGAAGAACATAAATTACAGTATATTTTAGTACAACTCAAAACGGGTTGTTACAAGGTATTTTGGTGAAAAGTGACGTTATGTCAAAACTAACTAAACTGTCATTTGGAGCCAAGGGTACATTTTTGAGTTTTTGTAGAAAATCATAAGAGTTTTTGACGTAGGATGCAGCATTTTCACAAATCGGTTGAATAATTTTCGCTAGATAACAAGCAAGGTTATGAGTCTTTAGCTGTACACTATTAAGACACAGGACACCAAATTAACACCAACAATATCCATTTAATTGCCCCTCTACAAGAAAGGAGTTGACGTTAAAGAAGGCCGAACACCCTGAACAAACGATATGATACTTCTGGAATGCCACAAATTTGGAAGAATATCATTAAACAAGTTGATTCGAGAATTTCAACCATCTGCAAATTCTCCAGAAATTTCAAACGCGTATGCTGCAACTATTCCTGGCGTTCCCACTTCTTCACCCTCCACATCATGTACTAGACCAACTACCCGAAGTCAAACACACTCGTCCAGATTGAATTTAAATTAGTTACCTTGTTTTATATTCTGTACCTGTTAAACATAGTTACCTTATTTCAATTTCTATAATTGTCAAAATAAATTCTTGATAAAGGGAACAAAGGACGTTCCCGAAACGTTGAATTAATTTGTACGTTTATTTATACAAGTTTCCAAGAAAAAAATGTGTTTTTTTAAAATTAATACTTGTGGAACTTGTAGAAACACGTCGTTAAACAATCGCCACCGCCTTCTTCAATGTATAACTATCAGCCCGAGTGTCTGCCTTCTACCCTTTAACTCTTACTTATAAATATCTATCATTTGCTTCCGTAAAATTCAATAAGTTTGAACACCATTTATCATAAAATTTTTTATTGTGCAGTACTAAATTATTTATGCAAGCAAAAATCTACATACGTATTCTTTCTCCACACTTTCAAACAATTTCAACACAACATTACTTAAAATACAGTAGCCAATTCAGTGGTATTCATTATCGTCTCAATATGGGTGTTCTCTTCTTCAGCCGTACTCTATCTTCGATAAAGACCTCTCTCATTTTTGGCCATTTATCTCTGCCATTTTGAGAGGAATTAGCCAGTAAAACACTTCGTTGGCTAGACGTCTTCATGAGCGGCCTACTCTAGGCCAGTCGCTGACTTTAATCGCCATATCTGGGTACCCTCAATTAGTTTAGCTTGCTGGCCGAAGCAGTATTCCGGGGTGTGGCACTAGGAGCACTTGGAGAGTTGGGATCTCCTCCCCTCATTATGGAAGGAGAAGAGCGACCGACCACATCAAAGCGATACCCCTTACACTCCATTATGGGTATGTTTCCCATTCAATTTTAATACTCATAAATGTTTATACAAGTTTAAGCCTTTTCTTTAAAGAATACTCAACGCTTTATTTATAATTAGTATCGCCAAAGAAAAAGATTCTCCTTCAAACTCACGATCGTACTTTATCAAAAATACGTTCTATGCATAAGACAAGCGTACATATACCCAGTGCGTGAAAATAATCTCACAAATAAGGTACAATTTTTGGACAGATTTGAAAATGAGCGATTGTTACCCTGCGGTTAATAACTTTTTTGGTTAAGTATGTAGATAAGGCTAAAAGTAAATACTTTCAGACCATATTGGCATGTACTGTAACAACTCTTTTCGTTGATATATGTTATGCCCCTTTCTGGGTGGTAACCCAGCGCGGTTTTTAGTTTTGCCTCGGCTTTGCTCAGTCGTGTTTATGATTTATTATAAACGGGGCGTGGTTCGTAATATTTGGTAGGCTTAACACTGTCACCTTAAATAATTATGCTTAAGCGGTTTAAAATGTATATTTGTTCATAAGTTAACAAAATAAAGAAAGGATATTAATAACAACTAAAAGGTATTTTCGTTTTGGTCCGGCGGCTCCTCACACTCGTTCTCCTGGGGGCGGCTGTTTACTGGGTGCGTATTCGTTTCTGTGAACAGAGATATTATCTTAATCTACTCCCTACCTAGTATGTAATATTTATATTACGGCCTTGTATTTACAGAAGCGGGTACGGTTGCCCCAATACACTTTTGGTCGACGGCGCCAGTGCAACGAACTCAAATCGTTTCGGGGACGGAGAAAATTAATACCGTTCTCGGCTTATGCGCATGGCATCATTATTATTCTTCAGTAACTCTGGAGCGCTGAAGCTGGTATGTCGTACTCCAATGAAGCAATACAAGCGCGAGATTCGCGTATGCAAATGCGAGATCTCCGGACTATTTTTATTTGATTATAACCGGCTTGAGAACGCGTTTAGATTATTTAAGCAACAGTATTACGTCCTAACGGCGTAACTAAATTGGATTATATACAAATTATAACGTAAACGAAATACTCGCTATACTAAAATGTTACAATAAAACGAATTTACTGATTTTTTAAGGTACATCGTAATATACACGCGGTCGGATTTATATTATTAACTATCGGTAAATATTGGATAATTTACATATTATCTGCGGTTTTAATTTCCGGCGTATATTCTTAATTCAATTAAGAATGGTCTTGCACTAGGTGTTTCGCGATGGTTATTCGGAATACAATTTTATGCAACAGGTTTCTTTATATATCCTCCTGCGATTAAAGACACTGTGTGTGGTTATTGTGCTTGTCTGTATGTATTGTATGTAGGTGTATTAAGCGGGGTCTTAGTGATAATCAGGAGACGTAGGCAATGGCCTGTCTAACCTGGTGAACTAAGAACAAAAAGGTCGTAGGTCTTTACAGCCCTGTATCCAACCTTCACCCTTAAGTGTTTGCGAGCGACGTCGGGCTCTACCCTGCGTGGCACTCTTTCTCTATGTGTACTGTGTCAGGCGACGTGGGGGTTACCCCTTCGTTACGCTCTGTACGTATGTGTTTGTGTAATGATAACGTTATAACTCCTGGAGACTAAGCCCGTCGTTATTTACGTTCTGTAGTGTTTGATAGTAAATTGTTAGATTTTATAATTATACAACTTACGTTTCTATCAATTGCAGTGCGGGATTAAACTTTAGGTAGCCCGGCGCGAGGTGGTGCGCGTTATCATACGATTGCGATGGACTCCTCTACAGCGATTAGCAGGTCGGTGCTTACACGAAGCAATCGGTGCGGCGGCTACTGGATATCTGGAACGGCGCGACGGTCTCGGTCACGATCGGGCAGGTGATGATAGATGATGAACGGAGAGCGAACGTCTTCGAGATGATCCCCGGAGAGATCTCCGAGAGCAGCGCGTCGCGGGTTTATAAAGGTGCATCGGTGGGCGGCTTCGCGGCTACCGTGCGGGGGATGCCGTTACGGGATTGGTTGCAATTGTTCTGACGTGCAAAAACTTACTGGTTTTTAGAAATACCCGTCAGCGGTGATTAAGGAATTATTTGTGGTGTAATATCGCGTAAACTTTTGAAATTTTAGATATAGGATGGTCCGCGAATAATTCATCCTAAAAAGCATACGTAAAGGACGCTGGTTCTTTACAGTACTTACTTTTCAATCTCTATAGATAACCTTAAATGTACCATATAAATAACAAAATATAATTAACGTTTCCTAAATTTATTTGTAGAGTCCCAGCTATATTTAACAAACTAACAGAAATTCTATTAGGGTGAAACACGTTTATTTATGTTATACTCGGAGGCCTGTTTTTTAAAAAAATTAGTATATTAACTAGATCTATATAAGATTAAATATGATTAAACGTGAATTTAGAACCACTAATTAAACAATGCCTCTCATGGCACTGCTCTGAAATACAGACAGTCTATAGGGAAATTTATTGAAATGCGCTTTATAGAAACCGTTTACTTAACTTTTTCTATTTCTTTCAATAGTTTGGCACGTGAGTGTAGTTCATATCAATCTTGGGAGGTGTAGCTATACAAAATGATAGTTTTCCATAAATGCATGTTTAAATGTCCATAATCTGTACCTACAAGTGAGTAATGGAAATGTTCATAATAATTTATTTGTTTTTATTTTCTTTACGATTGAATGTTAGTATCACAAATCTTTGGGTCTGTGCTAATATTAAGAACCTATGATTGATTATCTTTATAGAATATCACTATTTTATATTTTAATCTATGCGGATAAATTTATCGTATACATTTCTCATTATAAATGTATTTCCAAAAAGTTTATGTATAATACCATTAATCTGGGTATCTAACTTAAAAAAAATTGTAAATGTTGAATTAATCGAGTTTGGTACAGAATTTAAGGCAAAACAATACTCCCCATATATGGAATTATATGTAATCCAATGAGCTGTGAATTAAATTATTCCAGTTCCACGTAGAAAAATTAATTACATTTTGTGATTATGTAACCCTTACATTTTGAAGGAAAATGTAAAGCAAAATTTCGTTTAATTATATTTTTTTTATATTACTGACATTCAAATAATAACGTGTACTAACTATGTGAGAAACATGTTGACAGAATGGGTATTTATAAGGGCATAACGTTGTTAACCCGTTTTTTCACTTCCTACCAATATATATTGTTCCTATACACTATAAAATAATTTTGGTAGAAAGTAAGCGAATACTAAACTAATTATAATTAATAGCCAGATTCTGGTTTAAAGCAAAATGTGTTAAAATTCAATTTAGCTCCTTATATATTACAGGGTAAAAAAGTAAATGATTATTTATAAATTCATACTGTATAACCCATTTTTTGTCGTAAAGTGGGAAGTGCGAGTATGTTACTAAACAACAAACAATTTGTACATTAAACTCAATAAGTTCCCAACACCGATATATTTATTTGCTCATCCATTATTCAACTGTTAGGGAAGCTTGCGTTCCAAACTTATAAAACCTGACGCTTTTATTTTCGTTCATTCCTATCAAATAGAAGAAAAATGAAAGGATATTTAATGATCTGTTAAACAACAATGTTGTAAAATAGCCTATAAACTGTATTAAACCTTATTATTGAAATGCTTATAAAGAAACAAATTATTCTATACATTTCTACATTGTTTTTAAATTTTATATTCATATTCTAAGTTACAGTTACTAGTAACCTTTACAAACTTTTCGATTAACATTTAATTTTATTTTTCTATAATTAAACACGTTTTAGATGTGTAGGTACAATTATTAAAGTTTTAATGTTAAGTTCTTTGAAAAGTTTTTAAAGTTAATAGTAATTAGTATAACTAAAAGACGTTGTAGCAATTTTTTTTGTAGTTTTATGCACAAAATAATACAGGAAAGTCAATGAAAAATAGAACTATATCAGAAAGCGTGCATACTGTTGGTTAACACTTAATTAGTACTCCATACAATTAATATGTATTTCTCAAACTAAGTTAAACCATTTAACATATTGTTATACAATATGAAGTATATTTTAATTAGAAAACGTTTATGGTCTGCTTTGAAATGATGGGATTATATTGTAATAGTCATTATTTATGTGAGTCTTGAATTACAGAATATAAAGTTTCTAACTATAATGTATAAAAATAGAACAAAATTCATATCCTAAACCATTTTGATCAATCAATTTGGGTTTAATAAAAAATGTCAAAAGGGTTAAATGTGTTAGATGAGGCAAACAAAACTTTAAAGAATTATTCTTGCAGTGCCATCTATTTAGCGGAAGTGGTTTAGTGTGTCTCCGCCAAAAATAAACAAATAATGTACTAATAAATAAATATAGTTTCCGTTGAAATTCTCAACAAGCTGGCCGTTTTACTCTTTCCTCAAATTACAGCAGGTTATGGACCCAGACCCAGTCCCAGACTCAGTTTTTTTACTTGAGGTAGTTAAAAAGTAAAAACGGAGTGAGTTAAGTGCGTGAAAACATGGCAGTTAATTATTTAACTAGTGTGCCAAAGCCCGTTAGTCGTGAAAACTATGATGAATGGTCATTTGTTCTCGAAAACGCGTTTGTACTCGAAGGTTTAACCAAATGCATCAATGGTACTGAGACAGGCAGTGTCATCATAGTGTAAGCCAAAACCAAGTTAATTTTGAATTTCGAATTCAATTCCACTTGATCTATAAATCCTGACCAGTGAATATCAAATTACCCGCCTGTTTATTAAAACATGCCTGTCCTTAATTCCATCCTAACCTGCCTGACACATTTCCTGATCTCTCGATATCCAGAAACGTAAGTACCTATTTACACTTTTTCGGTATTTGTACCACGAGGAGTAGTAAGTAGTTACCCAGTAACGTGGTTCTGCTACTGGCGGCTTCGGCCCCAAGAAGTAAGGCTACTTTACGAAGCCCCTTTCCTCTCTAACCCTAGTATCCGAGAAACAATCTCAAATCGGTGTACGTACCTCGAAGGATAGATAAAGATTGTTAATAGTATTGCTTTATTAATGGTGGTTTCGACCCCAATTATAAGGTAATTCTATACTGTGACACCCCTATAATTTTCCCTATTACCCTTGTATAAACCTGATCCCTATCTAACATCTGTTCGATGTTACTATCACGAAGGGTGTATAGAAATAATTAGTTATCCATCTAATCCAGATTCACAATATAATACTCATATCGTTACCAGATTAGTGTAAATCGCATCCCTTTAATTTTACCTATTACACTGGTGTAAGTCTAATTCCTATCTACCATTCATTAGGAGGTAACACCCCGAAGGCTGCATAGAAATCACTAATTCGATAACCGATCCTGATTCACCAACATAAAACTTATACCGTCGCCAGACACTTATAGGAATGCCACTTGCCCCTGTATCCTCCCTCTGATACACGCCCTCTTGAACTTCTGTCCGAACTCCTGGCGCCTAGTGTCGAGGCCAAATTATCCTATCACATGGTCCTGTGGTTTCAATATAACATCACCAGGATAAAATTCACAAAAATTTTATTTCATCTAACCCCAGAACTAATTATTAAACATAATTTAGAGCACCATATTTCCATTGCACATGATTTAAACTTTATATTAAAATTTCGCCATTTAATTACCCGAGTAATCATTTTACACAAGAAAGGTTAAATAAATCACATTGTATTACACATACATCATTTAGTACAATAGTATTAAATATATTTTAATAATATATATTAAAAATTAATTCACCTTCACAAACATCCAAATTTTACAATACAACACTAGCAAACAGCTGATTATAGCAATTGCGAATGTTGGTGTAGGGCAAGAACTATCCTAACCTGTTTAAGAACCTCAGCTTTTCAGTCAATCTCAAACAATTATATTCAATTGGTTAAACCTCCTCTAAGTCACATAGGTTTCAACTCCTATATTTGAAATTACTAACCAATTCAGTATCTCAAAGAAACATAATAGAATCACTGTCTTACCTGATTAAAGTAGTTACTGTAAAAACTTTTATAAGAAAACCACTCGGTCCATTTATATTCACCCCCATCATTAACCCGACCGAAATTCATTATTATTAATTAAGTTTTATTACCCTTACAAAGAGAAAAAAAAAACTGCGGAAAATAACAGACACATGCTTAATGAAATTTGTTACAGCTTGCGATCAGATGCGATCTAACCCGAAGCCAGATTTCGACATCTGATTCAAAATACCGAACGGAGTTTAAGTTTATTTTATACGCCAGAATATTTTTTTTTTGTTTCTATATTATTTAAAAGTATTATATTTTAATTGAAGTTCACAAATTATATTTTTAATATACTTCTTATACATTGTGTTACTTTATTCTAACTCCAGGCAACCCAACATACATTGGAGTGCTGAAAATTGCCAACTGAACCTCCCCTGGGGTACTGAGCTAGCAAACCAGGGCAATTAATAAGACAATTATTGTACAATCGTTTAGGGTGTTACAAGCTACGGCGAGACGCTAAAAAATCAGTATGATGACAGCGGTTTCTCCAGAAAAATAGGACTATTACGAAACTTGATATCTCTTAGGGCAGAAAATTGTGATACAATGGAATCTTACGTAAACCAAGTTGTTGAAACATCACAAAAGCTATGCACCCGGATTTAAAATTGACGAAAAATGGGTTGGTTTAATGCTGTTAGCCGGATTAACAGAGAGATTCGCACGAATGATAATGGACGTCGAACATAACCACAGATTCGATTAAAGCGAAATTATTGGACATGTGTACAGAAAATGCTAGTGACATTTCAGGTACCGCAATGGCTGTAAAAAGCAAATTGATCCAGAAGTTTAAAAGTGGCAAAACTGGTCCAGATAAAATGCCAAAGATGTCAACAATAGAAACAATAAGGCCGATCAAAGTAATCTTCTTGGCTTTAAATTCATACAAGTAGGGCATTTTGACCTAAAATGTCCATAACAGTTCAATAATGGATGAGCAAACAAATATATCGGTGTTGGGAACTTATTGAGTTTAATGTACAAATTGTTTGTTGTTTAGTAACATACTCGCACTCCCCACTTTACGACAAAAAATGGGTTATATAGTATGAATTTATAAATAATCATTTACTTTTTTACCCAGTAATATATAAGGAGCTAAATTGAATTTTAACACATTTTGCTTTAAACCAGAATCTTACTATTAATTATAATTAGTTTAGTATTCGCTTACTTTCTACCAAAATTATTTTATAGTGAACCTCCCCTGGGGTACTGAGCTAGCAAACCAGGGCAATTAATAAGACAATTATTGTACACTCGTTTAGGGTGTTACAAGCTACGACGGGACGCTAAAAGATCAGTATGATGACAGTGGTTTCTCCAGAAAAATAGGACTATTACGAAACTTGGTATCTCTTAGGGCAGAAAATTGTGATACAATGGAATCTTACGTAAACCAAGTTGTTGAAACATCACAAAAGCTATGCACAACCGGATTTAAAATTGACGAAGAATGGGTTGGTTTAATGCTATTAGCCGGATTAACAGAGTGATTCGCACCAATGATAATGGACGTCGAACTTAACCACAGATTCGATCAAAGAGAAATTATTGACATGTGTACAGAAGATGCTAGTGACATTTCAGGTACCGCAATGGCTGTAAAAAGCAAATTGATCCAGAAGTTTAAAAATGGCAAAACTGGTCCAGATAAAATATCAAAGATGTCAGTAATAGTAAACAATAAGGCCGATCAAAGTAATTTTCTTGGCTTTAAATTCATGCAAGTAGGACATTTTATGTCAAAATGCTCTAATAAAAACAATCTTTGATTAACACTGTCTTTATTAACGGAGGATTTGGAGGCAATGACTGGTACGTAGACAGTGAGGCTAGTTGTCATTTAACCTCCCAAGCAGATTGGATTGTGAATAAAAGAACACCTGATTTGGCGTAAATTTTAATAGCAAACAATTCTAAATTGTGTGTCAAAAGTGCCGGACAATATATAAACAGTTATATATAATGAACACATCCAGATCTTTATAAAAAGTGTGCAATATGTACCAAATTTAGCCACAAGTGTATTGTCAGTAGAAAAGTTAATGAACAGTGGCAATGGCAATTGCAGTGCAAGATGTTGCGAAATTTATAGCTTTAAAAATATTTTAGTAGGAAAATCTGACTTAATTAAAGACGTACATAAATTAAGGCTTGATACACAAAATATAGCATTATTAAGTGTACCAGATTCAAATGGCACAGAAAACTTGGACATATAAACTCAAAGTATTTGAATAAATTAAAGGATCTGATCCTAGAATGAGTATGTCAAGTATGCTGTGAAGCCAAACAAACTAGTTTACCGTTCCAGAGAATTTGTTAGAGGTAATCCATAGCGATATTTATGGTCCCATGGAAAAAAGGTTAAGGTGGTTCATATTTTGTTTTGATATTCGTTGATGGTTATAGTAGAATGTGTTTTATAAAATCTAAAGATCAAGTCATACACAAATTCAAAGAATTGCAAGATCTTGTTGAAAATCATAGAAATAGAAAAATTAAGATTCTCAGATCAGATAACGGTGGTGAATACTGTAGGACAGGTTTTTCCAATTTTCTGAAAAGTAATGGGATAATTCACCAAAGAACAAATAATCACATACAAGAACAAAATAGTATGGCAGGAAGATTCAATAGAACGATAGTTGAAAAAGCTAAGTGTTTATTGTTTGCCCAAATTTTGGAAAGAATGTTTTGGGCAGAAACTTCAAATGTAGCATGTTATTTAACATATCGTTCTATTAATTCATGACTTTCAAATATAACTCCAAATGAAGTTTGGCATAATAAATAGTCAAATCTTAGCCGTTTCAGAGTGTTTGGAAGTAGAATTATGGTACATGTTCCTAAAGCTAATAGACAAAAATGGGAGTAGAAAGCAGAAAAGCATATTTTGATTGGCTATGAGGAAAACACAAAAGGTTAGAAGAATAGAAAAAGTAATAACTACTCGAGATGTAATTGTGGTTGAAAGTAATAATCGAACGATTGAGGTAAATAGTAGTTCAGTTGATCCAAAACTATCAAATTCACTAGAACAGACATCAGATGTATTTGAAAGAGACAAATTAGGAAATACAAGTGATGGGTCTACGGAAGAAAAAGACAATGATTCTTATAGTGATACTTACTTACTTAACCTTCACGCCATTCCCTTGCGGGGTAGGCAAAACAATCCCTGCCTCTTATTTATTTTTCATTCACAATCCTTCGCCATGCTTTCCTATCTCTACATACCTCCCTAGCTTCCGCAAGATTCATACATAGTCTCTGACATGCCCTTTTGTTTTTAGAACTCCTTATCTTTCTTTCCTTTATCAAAGATTCTACTACATTCAGCCAAGACTATAATGCTTGAACTAAACAAAGCTGCTGATATAGCTACACTGAGGATATCTGAAAGACAACCAAAACCAAAAATTAATAATGATTTTGTATCATATTTGTGCAGTGAGGATATGAGTGAAGAAAATATTTCTCAAGCATTGTCGGGGTCTGAAGAAATCTTCTGGAAAACAACACTTGGGATTTGGTGGACGTAGAAGAAAACAGTACAATAATGGATTGAAAATGGGTTTTCAAAAAGAAAATGTCCAATGTGGGAGAAATAAAATATCGTGCGAGATTAGTGGCAAAGAGTTTTACCTAAAAGTATAGTATACATTATACTGACACATTTTCTCCAGTAGTGAGATGATATTCTACTTTAAGATCATTGTTTGCATTAGCTATAAAGTTAAATTTAAATATTACTCATCTTGATGTAAAAAGAGCATTTCTCAATGGTATTTTGAAAGAAAAATTATTCATGAAAATACAAGAGGATTGCACATTTGTAGATTCAAACAAAGTTTTGAAATTAAATAGAGCTATTTATGGTCTCAAACAATCTTCTAAATGTTGGAATGACAGAATTAGTACAGTACTAATTAAATTGTCACAAATCCAACTATGAACCGTGTGTTTTCATGCAGAACAATGCAGGTTTTTACGTGATAATAGCGTTGTATGTAGATGACTTTTTTGTTTTTTTCAAACAATGAAGAAGAAACAAAAATTTTTAAAAAGGAGTTAAATACGCGATTTAAGATTAAAGACCTAGGTGATCTAAAAGAATATCTTGGTATACGTGTTCATTATGATAAAAAGAAAGGTGTTTTAACCTTAAATCAGGAAACATACATTAATCAGTTATTAAAGAAATTTATTATGGAGCATTGCAAAAAGGTTAGTACTCCTATTGAACGTAAATTGAATTTAACATTGACTGATAAGGATGTAACTAGTAATAAGATACCTTACCAGAATTTAATAGGTAGTCTAATGTTTTGTCTGTGCTTACAAGACTGACATTTCGTTTAATGTAAGTCACATGAGTCAATCTAATAATTCACACACAGACATCCATTGGAAACATTCTAAGCGAATTTTAAGTTATTTAATATATAATAGTAGCTATTGTTTAAGGTTCTACAGAAAAAAACACAAAACTTGCAGGCTATGTTGATGCTAATTGAGGCACTAATGTTATAGGCAGAAAGTCTTATACAGGCTATGCATTTAAGATTTGTGGATCTGTGATTTCTTGGCAAAGCTGCAAACAAAAGACTGTGACACTTTCGTCTACCGAGGCTGACTATATGGCCATTTCGAAAGCAGCGAAGGGAGCTATATACATAAGAAATCTTTTGTTTGAACTTTCAGGTGATGACCAGTGTATTGTTCTTTACAATGATAATCAAGGAGCAATAAACTTGTCAGCCAATCACATGTATCATAAAAGATCAAAACACATTGAGCTCAGACATCATTTTATAATAGAAGTAGTGGCTAATAATCAAATAAGTTTCAATTAATTGCCGAGAAATTATATTCAATAAGTTATTATAAGTACTCCAGCAAAGTACAGGTCGTAGGTTCAAATCCTACTCGAGGTAAACTTTTATTTATGTATTTAATAAAGTTAATAATAATTTTCAATTTTTATTCAATAAGAATTATATACAAAAGCTAGTTCAACAATATGAAGAGTTCTGTGAATAAGATAAAACATTTTTTTTAGAACATCGCTAATATACTAAGGTTTGCATTTAGGGTAAACGCATTATAACCTCAATTGGGTTCTTAATGACCTGTTTTATGAAAATGATTTCTTGTCATGAAGTTGGTAATAATGTTGTTCAGGATTGTTATTGTTACAATGGTTGGTGTATACTTCAGTTAATCTCAGAGAATAGTAGTGTTAGCATGTTTTCTACATTTTAAAAGACCTTATTTACTTTTAATAAATATTTTAAACAAAAATTCTTGTATGTAATATAAATAATTATGTGACATTTCACAATCGTTTCGTTACCCTTAATGGGTAGTGCATTAACCGCTATAGAATTATGGCGTTATCAAAAACAAATGGAATTTTTATTGTTTTTTATGGCAAATCGTGCAGCAGAAGGTAACTTAGACGCAGAAAGCGAAAACGAAGAATATTCACAGGATACACAAAATACACAAATGGAGGAAACACAAGAAATTTTTCTTTTTGACACATGGTAAAGCAAAAGGCGCTGCGCAAATTCTGTATCCGAATCTGATTCGGAACTTAACATATTCAAGGCCATAGCATCACTATTTGACCCCATAGTAGAGAATGTTTGTAATAAAAAAAAGTTGTCCTACGAGTCTAGGACACGATTTCGTTAAAACTGCGCTTCAATATACGAATTGTCTGCAACACGTACATTTTGCTGTGCTGTACGAGTCTGAAACTTCTGCCCTGCACTGCGCCGATTGCATCCCCCGCGGACCAATGTGCGCGCAGGATAAAAAGTGAATTGTGCACGTTTACCACTGAACGGTCTCGTGACCTTTGAGATTGTTTAAATCAGTTAGAAAATGTATATGCAGAATTTACAGTAGGCTAATTCGGTAACTGACTTATTAGTATAGTAATTGACTGTCAGCATTTAATAATTATGTTTATCTACGTCCGTGCGATAGGACTACCCAACTCGTGCTATGCACTCGTTGGGCAAATTTCGCATGCGTACATTAATAAAGCTCATATTCCACTAATATTGTAAATAACTATTTGATATATATCCATGACCTATTCTCGTGTAACAGTTTTGTTTGATTCAAGTCGCTAATGTGCATAGGTGCTTGCATTTTGAAACTTAAATAATACGGGGCCTACTCGCTCTGATTAATTTTTCTCGGTGAACTGACATAGACTGCGGTTAGACCTCCATTTTTAGATATGTGCAAGGGTTCAATCAAGTGCTGCCAATGTTATTGCAACAATAACGGTGTTGATGATATTTTCATATAAAGCTCTGAAAGTGATTCAGTCAAAGCCGTTGTTACGTTCTAATCATTTCTGTTATTGGTGTGTCTGTCGTTAATAGGAAAGGGATTTGTTTGCAGCGTATTATCAGATTGAAATCTTCTAGACGTTTATGTAAAATGTTTTAATTAACGTAGCTTAGAACCCCGCATGCGGTAGAAAATATTGATGGGGATCTTTATCATTTTTCGTTAATAGCCGTTCCGTAACCTTTCTTGACAAAAGTGTTTATAGTAGAGTTTGCCAAGTTAATACTACGTTTGTTAAGTTTGTTCAGTTCATTGTGTATGAGTTTACTGGACCTGTGGGAAGACTTACCTAACTAAGGAGAGTCAGATTTCATTGTGAACTGATATCGATTGAGCAAACTCAACAGTTTACTGAACACGTTAGTTTTCATTCGCCAAAAGTTTTCCAGCGAATTTGTTATGTTAGCGTTTTATTTTACGATTTTTCATGGGACAATTATTAAATATAGTTTAATTCAATGCTAAAGGGGGAAAGAGGGAATGCGTAGATTTAATCCACCGAAGTGAATAATAGACCAGAAGTAGCAAAAGGGTACGCATGTATCTACAGCATGTCGAAGAGCGCGTGCAATTTCCCAAAGTTTTCGGTTGATAGAGGAAGTTACCGTAAATAAACTTTCCTTCTCGCTTAGTGGATATTTTAGTTATATATTCAATCGTCTTCCAATTATCGTTGGCAGTTGCGGCTCTGATAGATAAACTAACGTTAATTAGTGCTAATTCTAATGTTAATGTTAATTGTAATTTTGCTTTTTGGGACTTAATGCAAGTATACTAAGTATTGTTTTGATTGTAAAGATCATTATCATATTGTTATCATTAGAAGAAGTGTGTACTCTGTAGCAACTTTATGAACATTCAATAGAAATATGTTGGAAATTATGAAGATTCTACCTTGAAATAAGTGGTGCATTTAATTAGGCAAATTCGGTTAAAGTGCATCTCTTTGGCAGTCAATCTTATGCCCATTTATTTCTGTAAGTGTAACGTCATCAACGGGGATGAAGTGCCGACTTTCCAGTCATTATTAATGCTTATACTGTTTTTACACCAAAGTAATGTTACAAACTGTCCATTAGTGACTTCATAGTGGGAAAGTTTTTGTTTTTACACCTGTACAACAGCATCGACTAAGAAGTACAGAATTTTTGTTGTCTTCAAAATGGAACGTGTATCGAACCATTTATCAACCTTAGGAATTTTATTACGTCATTTTATGTAGTCCGAGTAGCGTGATTTATTGTCGCGGTGCGTTATATGTGATGGATACTCGGTAGATTATTTACTAATGTATCACAGAATCTAATTCAGCAGCACAATAGTCATTGTAAAAACTGCCGACTACCCCATCTCTTCTATAAATAAACACGGTCATATTGGAAACGTCACCTAATATTATCCCGTCAAGTAAGAATCAACCACTCTTAAGGGGTTTAAATGTCACATGTCTTTACGAGGAGAAAATATAAAACCATCAAGAAGGAACCAACGCAAATGAAAAATCGTCCATCTACGCCATCTTTAAATTTTTAAGAAAAACGTAATAGGTCTCGATGTTCAAATTCGCTCAATAAAATATTCAAAATAAACTCAACTTTCTACGGTAATTTCACATATGCATGGAATATCCCTTTCCGCAAAATTCAATAAATTTCAACGCTATGTGCCCTTGGATCATACGTAGAATTTTCCATTATGAAATATTAACTCGTTTATGCGAATAAAACACGCATATTCATTATAACGTAAAATCCAATGGATGTAAAACAGGCGAGAATGACAAAATATTAGGTTGACTTTGGAAACAAAAATTCTCTGAAAGTTTGTCTTCTCCTTGACAGTTCAGTTTTAGAAATCTGTTGTACTAAAATGACTTACAAATTAGATCTTCGTAAAAGTATTTACAGTCTAGTTGGGCAAGTGACTAAAAGTGAAATAGTTTGCATATTTGAAAATCAAATTATTTCCCGCAGAACTGTTTATTGCACAATGGTGGATTGTGAACACCATATATAAATCTCCCAAAAAGTGGACGACCCAATCTTTTACCCAAGCCAGATCAGACAGGTTAGTAAGAAAAGCAATAAATAGAGTTGGAATGTCGATCAGAAAATTAGTAAGGGACTATAGAACTTCTAAGGATTCAGTTTGGGGGGAATTGGTTAGGAATGGTCAAGAATATCGAAAAAGAAAAAATATCTAAGATATACGCCAAATCAGTTGGCACGTTATTGTCGGGTATTAAAGACGATACATTTTGCCGGCAACAAAGTTACTGCCATTGATGATGAAAAATATTTCACTCTAATAAACTAAATTAAGAGTAACGATTTTTTCTATAATGATAACATTCAAAACTGCCCATAGAATGTTAAATATAAAGAAAAGGCAAAATTTGCTGATAAAAATTTAGTTTGATGCGTGATTTCTATAAGAGCGATATCGAGGCCTTATGTGTGGCGTGTAAGAGTCGAAGCACTGGATAGTCAGCGCTGTATTCAGAATTGTCAGGTCAAACTGAATGATTTCATTAATGAATATCATGCTGGAGACGACAGAATGTTTTGGTCAGACTTAGGACCTGCCAATACGTCAGGGAAGCACAGATCTGGCTCCTAATCTCAAACCCTCCCAATAGAGTAATTTTGAGTACTTATGAGCAGAAAAGTGTATGATGGAGGATGGTAAACCGAAAATGAAGAACAGTTAAGACGGAGGATTTACGGAAAAATTCGTGAGGTAGATATTACAGACCTTACGTGAGAGATTCGTAGAAAATTACGTCTTATTTAAAATCACGGACCACTTGATTTCATTTAAGTTGTCAATTTTGTTAATTATAAGTATATTAATTATGTTTGATAGCTATAAGTTTAAATAAGACAACGTTATACTTTACAACAATACTATAATACCATTAATTCGCTCCCGCTTTCCGTTGATAACAGTTTTGAACCTGCATTTCTGAAAAGAAAGTAGCTAAACAGTAGCCCCGTTATTGTCTCTACAGAGGATTTTACCTCGATATTATCTCTAATTCAAATTTAATTCTATCAACTCATAATCTTTTGTACAACATTCAAATATCTGTTTAAAGAACATTCATCGCCTTATTGAAATTCCAGTGACGTAACAATTACACAAATACATTAAAAAAAATTCTCCCGTATACACACATGTTCATGCATCAGAAATGCGTTTCTCACAATTCCAACATTATAATCTAAACACTAACAATAGATATTTACTGTGTTTGACTGCTGCTCCTACGATAGGATGTGTCTGCATTTTTTGTTTTTTTTCTGCTTTTTGGTAACCTTTGTTCTGCCGCCTATATAATGTTTCTGATATGTGCTTCTGTGATGGGGTCGTAAAAATTCTCTCGTTGGAAATTGACATATAGAATCTTGCGTTATTGAATGTATACTCTGTTCACCAGGTTTACGATTGTCTGATGGATGCCAAGAATGTGTATTACCAATATTATTCATTAGTAATGTGTTAATGATTAACTTTTTCGCGTTGGTGCTTCTCACTAGCTCTTGACTTGTTGGTGCAATGAAACCAACTTTTTTTGACGTTTTTACTCTTGAGTATTCGTACTGCTCTAGCTTCTGCAGAGTGCACTGACTGGATCATTCTCATGGCTCATGTGGTTCTCGTTCATTAACACCCCACAGTTGACTTCTTAGATTGTTCTCGATCGTTCTCCACCTGTACCGTTGATGTAAATTATGCAGCTACTCTGTTGACAGGCTTTCCAGAACTCCACTTTTTATGTTATGTACCATTGTCCATCTGTAGATGAGATTTTTTTTTCATTTACACTTTTCTCTGACTACAATTGGGTTTCCGCAAAAAGTGACCAAGCGTCAACATTGGGTTGTCATCTATTGTGACTTTAATATGCTCTAACTGTCTTGAGTTCATTAAGGGGTTTGATACAATTTAATTGATCGATGAACTATCTGAAGTCGTTGGGGTTGGGTCTTTTCGTCTTGTTACTAATTAAATAACCACTGGTTTAAATAATCCATTAATTCAAAAATAAAAAATTACAGTAACAAAATAATACCCTTATAACATAAAATAAAATCAAATATAATTATTTTATGCGACGCTTTGCAATCCTCAGTATGTCTGACTCTGGTTACGTTCCCGTTCGCCTTCAGTTGTGAGAAGCTTCAGGACACTAGATGTTCTGTTAATCTCTATAGGCGTCAAAAAACGACTCAGAGATTGGAAGATTATTGAATCGTCGGAATGGCAAATCAATCGTCCAACTGACTAGTAATTCTACACAGATCTTATATTTATAAATAAATTTGATTTGAATTAGGGAGGTAAAAGGAACATGTTGATAGTACATGGCCCAAATTAATTTTTATATACGCACGCTACATGTTTGGTTTAGTTTATCGCTTATATTACTTCCCAAGGCACTAATTTTTGTTGAAAAATGTATGCTAATTGTAGGTTTTTAACCTAATTATAATTGCGGCTAATGCAAGCATTGATAATATTACGATCAGGAGCCTGTTGCACAATATGATTAAATTAACTCATTACAAATTACAAGTTATTAATTATGAATACCAAGATATATTCTGTTGCCCAATACCTGTCCTTTTACTTTTAAAATCCGACTAGTTTTATTAGCAGAAAATTAAGAAATATTAGAAGAGTAGGCCCCTGTCAAAATTTTGATATTTATATTTTAATTTTTTCTGTTAAATAAATTTATTGAAATGGGTAAACACGACTAACAGCGTAAATTGAAACTGTGTGTGTTGACCAAAATTCGTGAAAAGAAGGGAACGTTATTTGGGGCCCTCAGTGACACGCCGTCTAAAATCGACAAAGTCGGAGCGTGGAAAGGAATTAATAATTATGCCCTTTCCTTGGGATGGCGAATAAAGAGTTGACATACATTCGTGATGTATGGTGGCCCAATGTTCGGAAGTCCACAACGATAAGTGCTTAACTATCCTCAAAGTACCTAACAATAAAATTCCTCACTTAGTTGTCAATTTTAATATTGAAGGAGAAAATAGATCATTTTTAAAATACCGGCATGGGAGGCGGTAAGGACAATAAACTGAACGACTTCAATGAAGAAGTCCTTAATATAATCGGCAAGAGTTCTCCGGTTGTGGCAGGCTTGCTAATTTTAGAATACTTAGAAACACCCAGTGCTCACGCAATGGAACCTGTGCATGAAGGTATACATTTCTTTCATTATATAAGTTTTCCACACTACTTGAAGTTTGTTTAGAGGTATTCCCAATCCAATATATCCCAATCGAAGAACCCATTCAACCAGAAAAAGAAGAAGAAGCCACTGATAACCATCAAGAAAAGCAGACTAAACTTAGAGGTAAATATAAAAATTTTCATCTACTCATAGCAATAATCAGTTATTTTGAAAGGCAAGAAACGAAAGGGGTATGATCACCTGTGGATGAAAAGAGGAAACTACAATTAGAACTACTGAAGCTGCAAATATATAAAACGAAACTAGGGACGAGAACGCTTTAGGTTTCGATGAGGTTACCTGAAAGTGTATATACGTATATATTTAGTCAGTGATTAAGTATTACCTATCAATTATATAATAAGAAAGAGATCACCAACATGCTTGTTTTTTAGTTATTTGTTTTTTTTTCTGTAAATCTTGCTATTTAAATTAGGTACCTTTGTTGAGTTATTATGTTAATGTTTTTATTTCACCAATACATTATAAACAAATAAACCCTTAGTTACCGTAACAGTAAACATGTTCATAACTCCCTAGGGAATTATCGTAGGAAATTATAGATAGGTATATAACTCCCTCTAATGTATTTTGATAAATATTTGTAAGCTTGCCACAGTTGATATATCTATGGTAACAATGCCTATTTAATTTTTAAACGTTCGTTAAATTTTAATAACGAACAAAATTTCGTATTCATATTTCGTTTATAATGAAATATGAAATAAATTTGTTTATCTATCACGTGAGTTATGTATGTTAATAACCTCAGGCAACTTACAATCCATCGGGACTCACGTCCCTCGAGATTACAATCCGTTGCCCCCGCGATAATTAACACCCTCGTAACTCCCTTGACATATAAATAACTATTATTTCTCCGCATGTTATTATAAATATAATTTAATCGTTCATCTAATTTAATATTTGTTGTTGCCTTGAACGTGGTCCTCATTTGCAACATCTTGTTCATTATAGTCTTCATTGTTCTTATCCAAATCTTCATTTGTACGAATAAAATTGCAAAGGGAATTTTTCCTTTAAAATATCAAGAGCTCCTATTACTTGCCTTGTTCCTTTATGGCGACCATTATATCTCTCTTCCGCTATATTGTTTGAATTATGGTGAAGAGGTGTCATAAGCCATTCTTTTAAAGGATATGCAGAATCACCTAATATAACTGCATTTGGAAAAATATTCCGTTGTTCCAGCCTCCTGTAAAGCGCACTATTTCGTAGAATACGTGCGTCATTAACGCTAACTGGCCATCGGGCGCTTACGTACGAAAAAATTTTCTGCTGTCACACACAAACATGCAATTTCGGGAGTGATCATCATAACGATCTGCAAATGCAGCTTCATGTTCAAAAGGCGCTTCTATTGGAATTAACGAACCGTTAAACTCCACATACATGGGTAAAATTCGCAATTCTGTAGAAACTACGTATTTTTTCTTCAACATTTTCTGGCCAAGTCACTAAGCGGTCAAATAAAACTCTGTTAACTGAAGTAACCACATTTCTTATGGTACGACAGACTGTGGTCTTATTTACTCCGTGCATATCCGATATTGTATGATACTGACTACCATTTCCAAACCAATGCTGTTTAACGGTTAGTGTTTTGCTTCTTGCACTGTTATGTCGAACTCCACGACCTATCTTTAGTATCAATTATTTCTCTGCGGACATTCTGAATCTTTCCACAAATTCTACTCTAGATTCGAACTGAAAATTAATTCTAGGACGAAAAATTTTAGCTCTACGTTGTCGATGAACGTTAGTATCCTCATCGTCTTCACTACTCGAATAAAATAACAGTTCTTCTAACATTTTTCTTGGAATTGTGTCGACTTGTAACTTTACTTTTCATAAATTATTAACAACCCTTCACTTATACAAATCAGGCAACAAATATTATAACTGTCAGTTACTAATTTATTTATTTATGTCATGAAAATATACTCATATTTTATATTTTACAACTTCTAAATTTAAATTCTTACTGCGGGTATTGTACAACAGGATTT
This sequence comes from Vesta saturnalis, assembly GCA_036346205.1. Lineage (NCBI taxonomy): Eukaryota > Metazoa > Arthropoda > Insecta > Coleoptera > Lampyridae > Vesta > Vesta saturnalis. Next base: position 1,014,641 of record JARFJB010000889.1, read on the forward strand.
TCTAAATTACAAACTACAAGACTAATATTATTACTATTAAATTGATTGTGCAACAGGCTCCAGGTATCATATTTTTATACTAATGATAATTAATAAATTAATTGCACGCCATGTTTAATACGAGGGTTTCTATTTATATTTCTGGTCTAATAATGAAAAAACGAATATTTATGATCGAAATCGGTTTTATTGTTTTTCAATATATTCTCCATCAAGATCAGTACAATTTTGCATGCGTTTGAACCAATTTTCGAAGCAATTTTTCCATTCCGATTGAGGTAACTCCAAAATATGCGTTTTGAATGCATCAACCGCTTCTTCGGGTGTTGAAAATCGTTGAACACGTAATTTGTTTTTGATTCCATTGCGTGCCAAATCAGGGCTGTATGGCGGATGACCCATTAATTCGTAGTTTTGGCGGATCAAAATTCCTTTATTTGAGCCAATGTACGAGAACTCGCATTGTCTTCTTCTCTCCTCTTCTTTGACTTTTTCCGAATTTCTCCGAAGAAATTAAAATAGTAAAAGCCGGGCCTGTCGGGTTGCGAACGGAAGCAAAATTTTACAGTTATTATAACTGTTTATAATAGTGAGGTAGGTCATGTGGTGATAAGTCTCTACCTGCTTTTACGGTCAACTGACAATACTTTTAAAGGGAGTATTTTCGCTTTATGCGTTTTCCAAAGAATACGAGTTTAAATTGTATAAATGCAACTTTTATATCTCTAACTTTTATGAAAGTAAATTTAATGAAACTAAATAATATTTACAGGTTTTTTAACTATCGATTTACAGTAGGTCATTAATTACGGTGGAATAATATATTATTATTATTATTATTATTATTATAATTATTATTATTATTATTATTATTATTGTTAATAATGTAGAGATGTAAATAACTTACCTGTATAATAACGGAACCAACCGTTAAGTTAATATATAACTTGGTTGGACCAAAAATTATTTATAATTTTGAGAAAATAAACATTTCAAACCTTTCAAACATTTCAAACATTATTATTATTATTAAATTAAATTAAATTTGAAAAACGGTCATACTCAAATGGAGAAAATAAAGATGGTAATCAAAAATATGAAAGCAAGCTACAAGGAACAAATTATTATTATTACTTTTTTTTTTTCGAAAATATGGAAAATATTGAAAATCATAAAACTAAACCTAAGTATAATGGGAAATAATGGTATGGAATCAACGTATGGAAGTAAAATAATAGAATATGGAAGGGATCGAAAGCATAGAAACTATGGAACTATCGAGAATGGTATTGGGTACAATGTTATATTATTATTGCATTTCGAAATGGAATTGCAACAGACTAATAATACAAAATGTATAAATTATTTAAGTAAAAAACAAATGTAAGTAAATATTAAAATGTAACTTTGGGCACCAATCGAAAAGTTTTATAACTTGGTTGGACCCTTATATTGTAACTTTTATAAGTAAATAAACACATTCCAACATTATTATTATTATTATAATTATTATTATTATTATTATTACTACACTACACATTTGACGCTCGTTGAGTTCGGATGTGTTGGTAAGTTGTGCTACAAATTAAAAGCTTTTTCTTCATTTTAATTGAATTTAATTGCTTTTCGTAATCAAATACTAAGTCTGTATACGTTTAGAAACATTTATGTGCAATTTAATTGATTAATTTTTTAAACATGAAGTGCAATCATGGTAAAGGTGAATTAAGTCAAGAAGAGGTTAAGTGTCACGCATGCAATAGCTATTATCATTATACATGTATCGGAATCTACCTATCGGAGAAAATCTAGATCGAGCAATTAACATGGAAATGTTCTACATGCAGGAGTCAAGATAAGCTGATCACGGAAGCTGCGGAATCTTCAGATTCCCAATCACAAAGAATTGCTGAAGTTGAAGAGGATTTAACCCCTAACATGAAGTTGATGTTTAATAGCGTATTGGATTCGATTCAGAATATGTCTCGAAACATTGAAAACTTAGATAACAAAGTTACACAAAATCTTGAAGAAAATCAGAAGTTACGGGATGAAATTAAAGCTTTGAAGATTACCATTCAGAATAAGGACAAACAGATTGAGGAATTAACCGACAGGTTAAACAAGATGGAGCCATCTAGTAGGCGAAATTTCTTAGAAATTCACGGTGTGGACAATAGTTCGATGACACGAATTGAAAAATACAAAGACATTGCGGAAAAAATTGGACGCGCTGATATACAGGTAAGGTCTGTCAGACAAATATCTCTGCAAAAGTCTAATCTCTTGGTAGTTCAAATGAAAATGAGGACGATAAAAATGTATTATTAAAAAGTGGTAAAAATGGTGGCGTGACTTATCTAACGGTGATAAAAAGGTAAATAACAAATTATTTTTTAATGACCATCTCATCCCACAGTTTAGACAATTGTTACGCGAAACGAAAAAAAAAGCTCTGATGTACAATTATCGGTTTGTTTGGTTTAGAAAGGGTCGTCTTTTAGTGAGAAAAACAGAAAATGACAATGTTATTAAAATATCTTCCATGAGTGACATTGAGAAATATATTAATTAGGTGTATTTACAAATTTTGGAATCGATTTTTTAGTTTTAATCATAATTTTCAAATTTATTTACAAATACTATTTTTAAGTTTATATGAGTACAATTGAAAGTTACGCCAATAATATAATCAGTTTTCACAAATGTGAAGATATAATTGAATGGAAACAATTTACAAACTTAGCAAATTTACCAAACAAAACTCTTAACATTTTTCATGTAAACATACGATCTATTAAAAAGTATTTTAATGATTTATTAGTCCTATTTAATAATTGTGATTTTGACATTATACTTCTGTCAGAAATCAATGTAGAGAAATATGAATTTGATGTTTACAATATTATTAATTATACGTGTGTAAAAAAATTTAGAAAGGGTAGAGCTGGTGGAGGATTAGCTGCTTACATAAAAAATGATCTAAGATTTAGGGAAATACCAAAGAGTACAGAATACTTCGAATCAATTAATTTATTGGTAGAATTTCCAAATGAAAAAAATTTAATACAATTATTATTTATATACAGACCTACTAATGTTAACGTCAAAAAGTTTTTAGCAGAATTCGAGAAAGCTTTAGAAACCAATAAGTCAAATGATGGACTAGTAATTGGTGACATAAATTTAAACCTACTAGATCAACAAAGCTCAATTGTGTGCGAATATGAATGTTTGCTTTCCGGTTTTGGGTACATAAACACCATCTACGACGTAACGAGAGAAGAAATTAGGGATAAAGATTTAAAAAAATCATTAATTGATCACATTTACATCAAATCAAAGTTTAAAAACATCAAATCAGCAGTTATAGGACATAAATTGGCTGATCATTACCCCATTACTATTTTCATGGAAGATGATGTATATACTAAATCGAATTGTATGAACAATTAACAAATTTAATCAATATAAAATTAATAAGTTGATAGCGGAATTTAATTGGTCATCTATAAGTCATATTGATATAAATTTGTATGTAAATAATTTAGTAACAACACTGAATGACATATACTCACGTAGTCGTTCAGAAATCAAAATAAACGATAGGTATAAAGATAAAAATAAAAATCCATGGATAACAAAGGTACTTTACTTAAAAATTAAGGAAAGAGATAGGCTTTACAAAAGGTGGAAATCTAATCCTAAAAAAACAGAATACGAAAATAATTATAAAAGTTATCGAAATAAAATAAATAACGAAATTAGAGATGCGAAAAATAGCTACTTCAGATCAACAATATGTAACACTACTAAAGCAAATATTTGGCAAGATATTAATTACATACTTACAAAGAAAAAGACGAAGAACGTTGACGACAAGATTTTAAATAAAGAAATCGCAACAAATTTTGCCAAGACATTTAAGGATCAAATAATACATTTAATTACAAGATGTGATCATAATATAGACCCCGCATTACAGGAAAAAATATAATATCAAGTTTGTACATTCCAAGGTGTACAGAAGCAACTGTTAATAAAATTATCAAGAGTCGTCTTGACTTAAAGAAATCTCCAGGTTGTGACAACATTAGAACAATAGAGCTAAAAAACAATATAGAAATATTTAGTAGAATAATTTCAGAAATTTTAAATATATCAATTAAGAACGGTATTTTCCCTGAAATATTTAAAACCGCAATTACAAGGCCTATTTATAAAAAAGGAGATCCGATGCAATATTCCAATTATAGGCCTATAAGCATACTACCTGAGACAGAGAAAATACTAGAAATATATGTAACAGAACACTTTAAGAATTACCTCACACAAAACAACATCATACACCCTGACCAATATGGCTACCAAAAAGGAAAGAGCACTGAAACCCTGTTACTCAAATTCACGAATCATATTCATTCTCAACTGGACAAGAATAATTACACCGTTGCTGTGTTTATAGACATGTCCAAAGCCTTTGACACAATAAAACCAGACGTACTGATCAAATGTTTGAAGAATGTGGGCGTAAAATATAAGGAACTGTCATGTTTTGAGAGCTACTTAAGAAACAGGCACTTTATGGTGAAAGTGGGCGACGAGTATAGTGATAAAACATTTCTGACGTACGGGTTGCCTCAAGGTAGTAACCTTGGATCGTTGTTATTTATAATATACGTAAACGACATTTTTACAATCACAAATAAAACTAAGTATGTATGCCGATGATGGTGTGCTTTTTTATTCTCACAGAGATGCAGTTACTTGTATAAAGATCGTCCAAGATGAACTCAATATACTGGTGAAATGGGCACATAATAGAAATAAATGTTAGAAATAAACACCATTATTACGGTATACAAATGTCTAGCAGAATCAATTCTTCGATATGGTGTATTAGTATGGGGAACGGCAGAAAAATGTCATATAAAAAAACTGGAAAACCTACAGCTGAAAATATTAAAATTAGTTTTAAAAGATCACCACTTAACAGCAAAATAGCTTCTGGAGAAATGTGACACACTTACACCCAGTGGGTATTGCAAGTTCTGGTATCTAATAAATTATCGCCAGAATAACGAATACAAAAAAACTGTGGAGCATACTTACACAACTCGCAGAAAACATTATTTAGAACCTCACTACTTCAATAGATATGGACAAAGAACCTTGGAGTACATGGTACCACACTTGTTTAATACATTACCACAAACCATAGAAAATAGGACCTACAAAATATACAAAAAAGAAGTAAAAAAATTGTTAATTTTATACGGCCATTGAGTTGATAAACTCTATTACATATTACATACATATATCAATTAACTTTTTATTTTATTTAAAATCGTCATTAAGCAGTAAATATGCAACGTTTTTCTTTTTAGTTATAGTAACGGGCAGTTTTTGATTTAAATTATTATTCATTTATACGCAATGTATTTATTTATTATATTTCATATTACTATAAAACACCAGATATGTACATTTGTAGTTAAACTTGACATGATCTTTAAGATTTAACATGTAACTATTCATATTAACTTCAATTTCATTTTTCTTTTTTTTTCCATGATGTAATATATAACACAATGATTGTACGAACTCTGAGCGTCATATTAGCTTTTAAGACAAATTTATTAAAATTAGTTTTTCATTGTTAATGTTTGAAATAGGTACAAACAGAAAAGTCTACTGACTTCGTTTGACCTATAACTATGTAAATATTATGAAATAAATAAATTCAAATTCAAAATTCAAATTAAATTCAAATTAAATTCAAATTAAATTCAAATTAAATTCAAATTAAATTCAAATTAAATTCAAATTAAATTCAAATTCAAATTATTATTATTATTATTATTATTATTATTATTATTATTATTATTATCATTATCATTATATTACACTAAAGGTGTACCCCATGGTAGTATCCTCGGCCCACTTTTGTTTCTAATATACATTAATGATATGCCTAGTTTCGTATCACAAGGGAATAATTGTCTATTGTACGCGACGATGCTACATTATTGGTTGATGTAAAGAGAATTGATGAAGCTATGAAATAATCTGAACAGTTGTTTAGAAGAGTTAATAACTGGTGTTATATTAATCGACTGAACATTAATTTAAATAAAACAGAAAAAATGATTTTATCGCTCAGATATCATAACTCACCAAACATTTCTTTTGTAAAGTTTTTAGGTGTTTGCGTAGATACTAAATTAAACTTTTCGGATCATGCTGACTATATAAGCGCCAAGATTTATAGTAACTTATACGTTCTAAGACAATTATCAAATAGTGTATAACCTACTGTTTTAAGATCAGCTTATTTTGCTCTGATTCATTGTCATGTATCTTACTCGATAATTGTATGTGGCCATTCTGCTGCTTGAAAAACAATATTTAGGTTTCAAAGAAAGGCCGTAAGAATTGTAGCAAATCTTGGTTATAGGGCTGATTGTAAAGACGCGTACTGTGTTTTCAAATTCTAACTGTACCCTCTATATTTATACTTACCTGTGTCTGTCATTCTAATCGTAATGTCTGCAATTATCTTTATTTTTATTCTTATTAATAATGTGTTTTATTCTTATGAAGAATTTATAAACTTTGATTTAGATTTAATGCAAACGTAAGTATAAGAACAATAAGTTTCGTACACTTTATGATTAAATGTTTGACGAGCGAATGTACATACTTGTTACAAAGCACCAATAAATTTATTATTATTATTAGTTTTAATTACTCTTAGTAATTAGCGGAAGTTTTTAGCAAAAAACAGAATTGGTTGTGTTTACGAGTTCTTAAACCCTTTGGAATTGAAAATGAATACTTTTTGGTATTATACTCTGGGTGCGGGCGCGCTTAAGTCAGTGGCCTCCTAGTCTGGGGACGGCGAAACACCTTTAAATCTTCAGGACCTTTCTGTATTCAGCGCTGTTAAATAAACAGACTGACAGCTTTTTTGTTAAATCAGGATGTTGTTATCCTCTGTAAATCTCACGATAAGTGAGCAGGTAGGAAAGCTGTTTACTACGTTTAGAGGTATGAAAGTGTAATACTCACTGATACGTACTGGGTTCGTAATTCACGATATTGGGTGACCGAAATATGGTCTAATTGCGGGCGACTTGTTACTTACAATGTGTCGGATACCTGTACTTCGGTTTTTAATTATTTTTCCTGGTGTCGGCGTGTGTGTGTGTGTCTGTGTGTGAATCGGTATGCGGTGTGTAGGTGTAGTATCAATTACAAGAATCTGGGCAAATACCCGTTGCGCTGTTTAATTGATACCCCAGGAATTGGCAGAGTTTAGGCGAAAACCTTTCTATCCAATAAAGTAAGTAAAAGGCTATATTGTGTGTTTTTTCCGACGTGAAGTTGTTCACTGGTGTAGGTATGGTGTTGTATGTTTAATTTACATGCAGGTGGTCGCAGATTGAGGCCGTAGTAACCCAGGGAAATGAGAGCGTCTGTTGCGCGGGTCGCGGTTTTATTAAGAATCCGCGGAGAGCGGAGACAGCTTCTGGTCGGGCTTCTAATACCGTGATTGGTGGATAGACTGGCGGGGACTCTGACGTAGCAAACTCTCATTGATTTTCAAACTCACGTTGGAGGTGATATAAATTCATTATTTGATGATTTCTGTAAATTTTAATTAAACTGGGTAATTGACAAATAAGTAATTCAAAAAAATTTGGTAAAGTCGGCTGGCTCTTTACAATAACCTCATACTGATATCAAACACAATACCTCGCGAATGCTACGTAGAGCGTTTCACACTGACGCGTGAGCTTTTGATTGATTTTCTAAAAGTTTTGCGTATCTGATGGATATACTAGTTGTGAGAGTTTG